>JAHREE010000286.1:2353987-2386567 GCA_033628505.1 Tringa tobata
GGGGTGGGAGCGCAGAATAAAACTCGACTCCGGCTTTGCCTTTTCCCGTTCAAGGCTTTTTTTGTTTGTTTGTTTGTTTGGAAAACTTTTCTTGCTGGATTTGGGGTGTCCGCCCCTCACCCTGCTCCTGCTGGGAGGTCCCCGCCGCTCTCCCACAGGCCTTCAGCTCCGGAGGTTTCGGATGGGCCGAGAGGAAGACCTGTGGTGTGGGGATGCTGCTTGGTGGAAAAACAGGCTTCAAGGGTGGACGAAGCCGCGTTTCTTGACTTAGTCCCTTTATCGACTCTCTTTTTCTGCGCTTTTACTCGGTATAGTTTTGCGTGGTTTGGAAAACAGGGCCCGGAAAGGGGACGTCCGATTTTCCTACCTGATTGCACTGGACTTATTTTAAGGTTTTGGGGTAAGTCAGCTGGGATTTGAGTGGGAAAAGGTTGGATAATTTCCAGAACAGCCACGAGAGTCAAATTATGAGGCTTGTTTGTGCTGTTATTCCTAGATATGCCTAAATTTTCCCTGTGGATGCCAAAACTTAACATATTACTGTCGCAAAGTTCTTAGTAACAGGTGCCACAGGTAGTTTTAATGGTTTGTTTAAGTTGATAGATGAAGTTCTTTATAGCCAGCATGTATAATGGCAAAGGATAACAACCACTGTATGAGTTACAACAGCAGAGAATATGGGGTCAAAGTTAGCACTAAATAATTTAAAAAATACCAAAAGATAAATTGTCAATGTGATAACACCAAGGAAAAGAGTCAGTTCTCACAGTTCTATGGGTTTTGCTTCCATTTTACTTTTTTCTGAGCTCCAAGAATGAAAACTGATGGAGCTAATGTAGCTTCTGACTCCGTATCTTTCCCTTTCACATATTTAGACCTGTGCTGTTCAAATTTCAAAGCCTCCGGACAAAGCCTTTTCTGCAATGGGGCTGTAGAACTTAGGGCAAATTTGGTTTTGGGCATCTACACTTCCTTGAAAATTAATTCTCACGAATAAAGCTGTATGAGAAGACATTGGGGTTGGAATATAAATAAAGCAGCATCATTTGCACTATCCAGGCAAAGCTCTGAGGTTAGAATGATCCTGTTGATCTCTCTTGAGAAGGGTAGCGGGTTTACTGGGAATATCAGTGTTATCTTAGTTATTGTGGCTATTATAGCCAGCAGAGATGCATATCCCACAAGTCTTTGCTTTGCTTCCTTTTTTAAGTTACTTTCATCCAAAGCATGCCAAACCTCAGCCTGTCCACGAGGGTATTCCCAACACAACTGTGGATTATTTTTGTTTAACCCCTCCCTCCCTAAATACACGAACTAAAACATTGCAATAAAGAAGTGAAAGGTGGGAACAGCACGAAATGAAGTATCAAAACAACACGGGGGCTGCAGCGTTGCTTGGAGGTGTTACTTTCACATTCATGGCACATGTTAAACTAGCAAGTTTGCAGTAGAGAATTCAAGGCTTTGTCTCGGTATCACTCTGAGACAGCTGGTACGGAGTCGCTCGGGCCTTGATCAGAAGAGTCTGCTTGTTTTAGAAGCAGAACACTAACCTTCCTGTTGCACTTGGGTTTGACAAATCAAAACCCATCTCAGTTTCTCACTTCTGTGGCGTTTCAGTGTTGTGCTATTTGCAGGTGATTGATGCCCCGTTAGTTTTCTGCATTGCAAGAACTGTGTCACTGTGCTTATTGACGCATAAAAGGAGATGAGAAGGCTCTACAGAAGCTGGGCAGGAGCCCGCAGCGTGCCCTGGAAGCAAAGGCAGCCAACAATATGCAGGGCCATATTAAAAAAGACTGCAGCCAGTATATCGAGGGAAGTGATTATCTCCCTGCACTTAGCATTTTGTTAGACAGAGTCTAGAATACTGCATCTAGTCCTCTGCACTCAGACCAGGAATGGATGAGCTGGAGCTAGTCCGGTGGAGGGCCACTAGGACCATCAGGGGGCTGGAGTATGTGGTCCTTGGTAAGGAGCCGACTGTGGTAACCCAGCTGGTATCCCACCAGCCAGGGTCCCATCCCGTGGTACCGAGGGGGCCAGCCAGTGCCAAGCTGGACTCTAGATTGCCGGGCAGGTTTGTGGCATTAACTTAGGTCCAAGATCAAGTTGAGACGTGAATCATGAGGTCAGGATCAGGCCCGGTGATGGTAATTGGGGTCAGACACAGTCCAGCTCTAACCGAGCAGGTCCATAGTGATGCAGCAGGTCTGAGGTCAAGAGAGGAGGTCACACCATTGGCCAGGGCCTGGATCAACAGGGTCCATGACCGTGTACAGGTGTGGCTGGAGACAGGCACACCTGCAACATAGCTTGGGTGGGGACTGAAGGTGAAGATAGAGCTTAAATGGAGCCCCTGGGGCTATGGGCAGAGAGTGGGGGTGGAGGCATCAGGTGAGGTTGATCAGAGCCTTTAGAGGCCTTTCACTACACTCAGGGTCTTCGTATGGTATGAGGGTTATACACTGAGGGGACTGGGCTTGTCAGCCTGGAGAAGAGAAGAGTTTAATGGGACCTGTAGTAACCTCCCAGTACTTAGTGGGAGGTTATCAAGAAGACAGAGCTAGCCTCTTTACGTTGGTACATGGTGGTTGGATGAGGGACAACACATATAAGTTGAAACAAGAAGATCAAGCCAGATGTAATGGAAACCTTTTCTGCTGTGAGGACAGGCAAGTGTTGGAACAGGTTGCCCCAAGGGTTGTGCAATGTCTGTCCTCACAGGTGTTCAAGGCCAAAGTGGATAAAGTCCTGTTGTACCCTCGTAGCCGACCCTATGTGGAATAGAGCAAGAGTGGAACTAGATCACCTCATACTTAGTAAAGGAATTTTAAAAAATTAAATTAAAAAATTTTGTTACTATGGTTAGGGCTTATGCTGGAAAGGTGAGTGTGTCGGGGGGAGCAGGGGGCTGAAGATACTTCCTATTTGGAAACTTGCTTTCCTTTAGTGATTCTTAATGCACAGAGTGCCTTTTTAGCATAACATCACTTAAAGATGCTTTCTGGAATAGATCAAGCCGCGTTCTTTCCAAATTCATGGAGGAAGTGTGATGACTACAACGTGGTGGTGAGCTTGGGAAAGGACAGTGTGTGATCAGGGAAAAGTTCTTACCTGAGGGTTACCTTCTTTAAGTCTGTAGAAAATAGAATAAACGTGTCAGGATTAGCAGAGCACTTCCCCATTTGTGGCATGGTTGGTAATGGACCTTCAGGTTGAGTCAAACCGTGGCCAATACCCAGAGAATGTGAGTGGATCAGAAACAGGTCTTTGTCTTTTCCTCTCTACATGGCAGTGAAATTGTGGTGAAGTAGGGATGTGCTGAGAAACTGCTTTCTCTTCACTCAGCACAATGCATGCTAGGATTTAATTTTGAGAAGTGCTCATTGGGAAGATACAAACTTTTGTATATTTTGCTCACGTGTAACAAGATGCTCTATTGGAGACAAGAGAGCTGTCACTAGTGCACTCTGTCCTTCCTTTCCATCTCTCCTGGCCTTCTAAAACTGACTTCCAAAAACTGTTTCTGCAGCTCTTTGTAGGCTCTCTCAGATGAAACCTACATTCCTGAATGTCAGTGCTGTTTCCTGTGAAAAAACCATCAGTTTGGTCTCATGAGTCACTTCCTCTGGTTCGGGGACATACTTTCTGTGGTGTATTTGTAACGGGGCAGGACGTTGTTCTCCAGTGAACGATGTTGGATGGTTTCCTCGTTGCACAGGTGCTTCTCGGAAAGTGATGTGTCTCTGTGAGTTGTCTATTGCCACAGTTAGACAGCTCTGTGCTTCAGCTGTCTTCCAGCCTCTACATCACCTTTCCTTCCAGGCCTGCTTTGGAAAGCACTTCCTTTTTAGGATCTATTAAACTCTTTCTTCTGATATTCCAAGCACTTCCGTTCATTGCTATCAAAAAATATACCTTTAAGGCTGGAGTTTGTAGGATAAGGAATGATCCTTGGGCAGAGCCCTCCTCCTTTTGCCTTTTTGCCTGCTGTTTGTCTGCAAGTGTAGTAAAGCAGGAGGCATCTGACCGGCGTGCTTCACACAGAAGAAAGAACAGATAGGAAACGTGGGATCCCCAGTAGGTAACAAACTGCATTTTGGTGGCAGGGAGATGTATTGGGCTGTTAAACTGCCCGCTGGGGAGGGATGAGAAGATTCTGTTGTTGAAAAGCCTTTAAAATCAAGAGTATAAAACAGATAGGCATGTTCTGGGGATAGCTCCAGGCAGATGAGGCAGGCTAAATCATAAACATATGCTCCAATAAGCCTTTAAGTGAACAAAGGTATTAATTAAGCCTAGCATTTCTTTGCAGTGGTGTGACTATGATAACACTGAAGTAATAACATTAGTTTAAAAGATTTAGTTTGCATTAATCTTTGTTTCAAAAGGCATAACAGGAATTTTTTTTCTTATTCAAGTTCTTCCCAAAGCGCTTTTTCCTTTTGCTGTCAGAGTCCCCTTTCTAATGCAACCTCTGTTATTCCAGTCTAATGTCTGATATTTCTGAAGGTGGAAGTGACTAATAGCTGCAAAAAAAGGAAACAAACTGCATTAACTGGTGAAAAGCCGTTTATATTTCTGAGGCCATGTCACCGCGTCTCTCTAGAATCAGGTGAACTGTGTGACCTGAGCTTTAGTTTCTCCACTGATATTGTTAAAGTAGAACAGCCCTTTGCTGGGGACAGTCTTTACTGATTTACAATTGCTTGGACTGATCTGTGTGTACTGATAATAAGGATGTGATGGGATATATCAGCCTCATGCAGGCATAGGACCACGAGAGCTGTATTATCCTTATGCGGCACGTCTGGGGAGGAGGCAGGGCTAGAGTGAAGAAGGAGCTCGGGGGGAAGTAAGTGAAAATGCAGGAGTCTTGAGAACGCAGGCAGCTAAAGGAGAGGAAGTCTGTGTCCCTCCCCTGGGAGGAAGGCCTGAAAAGGAAGGATGAGGTGGTACGCTGAACAGAGAGCTGAAATGTCACACCCAGCAGATTTGAAGGAGACTTAGCTCAAAATCTCCTAACTGTCCTAGGGAACAGGGATGACCTCAAATCCTGCAGAGCAGAGGGCTCTGTGAGCTCTCCTGTGTTTGGTGTCCTTCAAGTTCACTCCTAATTAAAGTGATTTGAGCTGAAGGGTTGAGGGAGGCAGGGCTTGAAGGAATTCTGTGTTTAGGACACTGATGGGAAGGACTTGTAGGAAAGAAAATGTGACAAAGCGAGCCATGTGGCACTTTCTGCTTGGCAGTTTTATTTGTACTGAGGGATTGCACTGTTCTCTATAACCTCCAGGTAATTATTACTGATATCAAAATGAATATGGCTATA
This sequence comes from Tringa tobata, assembly GCA_033628505.1. Taxonomy (NCBI): domain Eukaryota; kingdom Metazoa; phylum Chordata; class Aves; order Charadriiformes; family Scolopacidae; genus Tringa; species Tringa tobata. The sequence continues at coordinate 2,359,320 of JAHREE010000286.1, forward strand.
GAGGGGCAAAGCCTGAGAGACAGCATTGCAGACTCTAGTGTAACTAACCCCAGTTCCTAGGCTTTTGCAATTTGGTAGCGAATGTTGTCTCTTCAAGTGCTTTATCATAGTATATTGACAAGCACTGCGTTATGGTGATTGCAGCCGTACTCAAAACTCACGTTGAGCACAGGCAAGGAGGCTTTCTATTTGGATTTGCTCATTTCTAAAGGTTAAATAATTCAGAAATGCTTTTGAAAGCGTATTTTCCTTTCTCTGTGTCTATTGCTGTTTTTTACCTGTCACTCTGCATACAGTTCAGTGTAAGGTGGTTCTGCCCAGGATGTTCAATTAGCTTTATTTTGAACAGTTCTTTGATTTCTCAAATACATACTTATCCCCAAATCAGCTTTGCATTTCGTTTTGTGTTAAGACCATAACCTTATGCGAATGAGGATTGTTGATTTCCTTTGCTTGAAGAAAGTGCAGCTGAAGTTACGAAGGGCTGAAAGCAATGTTCTAAGAATGTCTATCATGTTGTTTCCACTTGAGGACAGTGTGCAAATTATTGTTTATATGTATTTATATAGATGTGGACAAAATACCATCAAGGGAATGGGATAATGACTCTGGCAATAGAAGAGATGTGTACTAACAAGCAGCCGGGAGCATGTCTCCTTGTAAAATAAATACTAAATGGCTGGCTTAAAAGCCTGTAAAAGAATCCTCCCAAATATGAATAAAGTGATTCATACAGCGTAGCATTTGGATCTCTCTTGTGCTGATATGCTGTCTCACAAAGTTTTGCCAAGTAACGGTGACTCTGAGTGTGAGAAAGGCTCTTGCTGCTCTGTTTCCCAGCAGTGGAGAAGGTGGCAGGACAGGCAGGACTTTTGCATTTCATAGCACCAGGGACACCATAGATAGCAGCAGAAGCAGCTACGAGGAGCTTATAAATTGCGTAGACGCTTATTGCTGAGTTATTTGGTGCTGTAAATGATGCAGAGCAAGGGAGAAGAACTGCAACTCTTGAAAAATTTCCAACTTACTCTCCTTACAACCACTCAGGATGGAAGAGGGGCTGGATCCTACACTATGAAGATTCTCCTGTTTGGGGTGGGTAATGGGGAAGACCCAGGATAGTATTTCGGGTGAATGTGGTCTTAGATTAGAATAAGAAAGCCATGGTAAAAGTAATTGCTGGGAATAGTGATCTGTAGAGGGATATGAAAGAGAGGAAGATAACTCATTGTGAACAGGAGCTTTATGGAAGTGTTCTCTATTCCAAATGTAGAAGGTGAAGTGAAAAGGACTGTGAAGCAGAGAAGGGGTCTTCTAGGGAGAATCAGGAGGAAATGAGGACAGAGTTTTAAGTTCCCCTATCAATGTGGACATTCATCTGTGTGGCTTTCAATTTTCCAAGTTCCATGTTGTCCCAGCCTTTCCTGGTTGGATGGTCACCACAAAATATCTCCCAAGAGATTATACAAGAAACTCTCCCCTTTTAATACTATTTTTATTAAAATAATTTCCCAGGACAACTTTTTTAAAGCAGTCAGTTTTGCCTGAAAAATCCATCTTCATTAGGTTCTTTTTCGCTCTTAGGCTTTCCTTTTCTTACTCCACCAGTTAAAGTTTCCTACTCTCCACAGACCCCCAGGCAATCTATGACGTCTTGCTTTCTTTTATGAAAGCAAAAAAGACCTGGTTGTGTCTCATCCTAGCTTGAATTTCCCATCTATGTAGTTTCCATCTTCAACTCTTCCTTCTCGTTGTGTTCTCCATCTATTCCTCCTTGAAGAGCTAAGGAAGTTCATTCTATGGTAAGAGAACCACACATTCTCTTTTGCTGTCTGTAGTCAGTTTCTTCCGCGCTGCTTTTACATTAAATCACAACAGGGGAAATAAAACTAGTTTGAGTCATTTAGATACGCAGCTTTTTTTTTATTTCTGAACTGCTTCTTAAAGAACTTTAAGGAGAGATGTTGCTTCTTGAAGGAATCTCTACCTTTCTTTGTGCTTTAGCAAATACTATTTAATCCCTCTGTTTTTTAAACTTGAAAAGCACTTCTCAAAATCTTCTTAAGGCACTTTTCTTTTTTGGACCTGCTAAGGCATCCCTCTCCTTTGCTCTTAAGAGGTACTGAGAGGTTATGTTCTTTGTTCTGAAGTCAGAAGATAGCTAGCGGGCTGTTTCTGCTTAGATCACTAGACAGCCCTGTTACTGTTTCGAAGATCTGAAAATGATTAGTGATGTAGGTTTTAATTTTATTAATAAAATACACTTTTCCCATGCTTCAGGGACAAAATATCCCCGTGGCAAACTTGAAACTGTCTGTGACAGCCAAAGTAGATATTTACCTGGTGGTGATGGCATTAGTCCAAGGCATCTGTTTACAGAAGCAAACAGACTTTGCTTGCCCTTGGGACATGATTTGAGGAACTGAAAGAGAAGTACGCTTTATTTCAGAGTACCAAATGTGGTGATGTATCTAACCGTTATCAGAAGGTAAGTGCCTACCAATCATTGAGCTTTCTAGAACATAAAATATCTACATTTTTTTTTTCTAGCCCTCATGTTTTTCCCTGCTCATTGCAGGGGGCTTGGACTAGGTGACCTTTAAAGGTCCCTTCCAACCCAAACTATTTTGTGATTCTGTATTATAGGACTTCTGGTTTGGAAGGCAGCCCGGACTCCTGACCTCCTTCTGCTGTGAACAGTGGATTGGACAGATTGCCTATTTGTTAAGTACAGTTCCCCACTCATGTAGACAACATGGTGAAAGATGCAAGTTTCTGAGGGATTTGCAGGATGTCTTGTTCCTTGCATCATCATTTGTTACAACAACCTTGTACGTACCTGAGCCCTGTAGTGAGTCTTGGAGGACATGAACTGAGCTCTTCAGTTGCATCTGCCTCTGAATTTTTGTCTCACCAGTTCTGATCTGTCGAAAGATTCTTGTTTCTTTGAGTTTGTTATCAACATTTACCTTGGTCAACAGCAAGACCTTTTTCTTCTAACAGTTTTCTTGCAAGCATTTGATTTTCCTTTTTTAATTTCGCTGTATAGACCTGCCTTACATCAACCAGCATACCTGTGATGTGGCGAGGACTACTACCTGGAACTGGATGACATGAGTTGAAGGACTCTTCTTAGACTCTTTCTGCCTTTGCTACAGATCATGCTGTGTTCATAGCAGGCTTACATCAGTGGTGAATGAAGTTAAGCTTTAAATGTGGTTGACAGCATACTGTTTGTGGAGCCAGTTTGACTAAGTAGCCAATATCTATGCAGTGGAATCATGGTAACTTGGATTATTTAATTCTTGAAATTATTTGTATATTTTTATATTAATCTTTACTAAGACACATTTGACTTCAATATGATTCATTCAGTTGCTGAAATAAAGTTGCCTCTTGTGTCCTCAGCTTCCAGCTCCCAGTCTAGGGAGCTGGTTTGGTTGGTTGCCTGCTTGTGCTTGACAGAGCCCGAGATCAGCAATGAGCCTAGTGCTCATATAGTCTTCGTTCACTTTATGGAAGATGTGTAGGACTCATGTATAGATGTGTTGAGGTGGACGTGTGCTCCAGCAGGTGTAGTGAATGGACTGTGTGAACTGTGAAATCAACGAGATCTTCTCTTGGCAACAAAGGCAGTGCTTAATTTGAGCTAAATTAATTCTTAAAACTGAATGTGAAAAGATTGACGATGAAGGCAACTAATTAGCTCCATGTTTACTTTTCTGAAAGGGGCAGTAGTTATTTTTGAAATCATGTTTTCATATACATCTTTAAAAAAATACCTTATATTGGAAATCTGAAAACATTTAGAAATTAATTATTTTTTCACAGATAAGCTTGAGTACTTATTGTGGCTTCTAGACTCTGGAAACAGAGTCTCTCTCTGTTCCAGAATCTTGCATGATACGGTGAGGTAGGCTGAAAGAAAGCATTGATTTAAAACCCAACAACAACAATGGAATAATAGACATGTTTCTGTTCATGAAGATTGGTGGATAAATCACATTTTTTTAATAATCAATCGATACTTTTTGTATGCAGCTGCAATAATTTTTATGGGGTTTTAAACATTGGAGATGGTACTGTTCTGTGTCTCTCCTCCACCTGGCTGGAGGAAGTCCTGGTCTCTCAGTTGTCAGCTTGCTATTTTTGCAGCACCCTTCTAATGTTGGGGTGGTGCTGTTATAGCCCTGAAAGTGCCAGTATGAATTTGAGAAAGTGGGATGCTTTATGTTGTTTGGTTTTGTGTGATATTCACTCCCGCAGTGGTTTGTTATACTGGAAGCAAAGATAAGACCAGTAAGAAAGTGGGACTAGTGCAGGAGAGTTCAGCAGGAAAGATGGTGCTTAATTTCTGTTCTTGCTGCTGTGAACAGGTCATCAGGTGTCTTGGTGATGATAGGGGACCTTAATGCAAAGGGGAAGAAGCACTGGATTTTTATGACTAATATTTCTGATACAATTGACACACGTTCTGCTTTTCCCTTAATCTCTGTTTTCCCTTTAGTTTCTGTGAGTCTATTTTAAATAATTGCCTATTGTCATTATTAAATTTCAGTCCAGATAAAATCAGTGTATTATGTCGTTGAGACCAGTGTTTAGACTTACTCCTTGTTCAGAAGCAGATGGGATTTGACATAACTTTTCCTGTTGGTTTGGTTTTTTTCCCCCCTCATTCTCTCCTTTCTGTCTGTGATGGGAGGTGAGTCCAAAAGGCAGTGAAGTTCACTTTGGTCTTCTTAATTTCTCCAGGTTTGGTCTGTGACTTTTCCATTGGCGTACATCCACTTACTTCAAGTAAGCAAGATATCTGTTAAGGATACTCAGCATCAGTCAATCTGATCTTCAGTGCTGCTCACATTAACATTAAGAGGAGATGAGTTGGGCCAACACTGAGCCCTTATGAAACCTTCCTGTGGTCTGCTATTTTCTTGTCAAAAGTGCTGAGAGAGTCCAGAGTAACGTGGTGGTTGTTAGGGTTGTCTCCATGTGCTGTTGTAGGTACTCAAGGAAAAGTAACAGAGGAGGACAGCAATTCTGTTTTTCCACTCAAACATGAGAAAAAATGTCTTCACAGTGAGGGTGGCAGAGCCCTGGAACAGGCTGCCCAGGGAGGGTGTGGAGTCCCCTTTGGAGATTTTCAAGACCCACCTGGATGCAGTCCTGAGTAACATGCTCTGGGCAATCCTGCTTCAGCAGGGGAGTTGGACTAGATGATCTCTATGGTCCATTCCAACTCCAAAAAATTCAGTGAAAATTCAGTGAAATGCATTTTGGTTAACAAATGCTTTGTGACAGCAAATCAATGTTCTTTTCTTCATTATATGCAAATATTTTTCTCTTCTGTTTTCTTACCTGTCTCTGACATTTGAAGGGACGGAAGCAGGGAAGAACCAAACAGGGCTCCTGCTGATAGCACTTTCATTAGTCCGTACGAGTCTGCTTGGAAAAACACACTCATCTTGGAGGTCCTCACTGTTACCCTTGAGTTTGGTATCCTAGTCCAGCTGTAGGTCTATTGTCTTTTTACATTCCCTACGTTCCTCGGGGATTTAGCCTTGGCTAAGAAGTGAGTGGAAGCTTGCCTTTTCTTGTGTTTCTGAAATAGTAGAGGGAGCAAGCTTTGGCCCTTCAGGGAGAGGAAAGATGAGGGACACCTTTCTGCTGAATGCCACGTGTTCTACCGAAGGCCACAAGGAGTGCAGGTTGGTACCTCCTGGCAGTGGGAGAAGCAAGAGAGCTAATGGTCCACTCATGCACTTAGCCTGCCAAGGACTCTCTTGCACGCCTCTGTGCTGCTTGTGTAACACCTGTAAAGACAACTGCAGGCAAAGAACATCTATTGTTGTACATACAGCTTCTGGATGTTTCTGTTGCAAGGAAAAAAACCCGTTGATTCCTGTGTCCTAGGAAAGCTGGGTTCTGTTCTTGGGTGATGGGGTACACCAGGGAGAAGATAGCTGGGGGAGCTTGAAATGGTTGTTATTTGTTCCAGAAGTTTTCTTTCTGTTCATTCATGTGCCACTTGAAACGATTGCTATATTGTGAGCTCTTTCATCTTGTTTCCACCCTTTAAAATTTGATACTGCAGAAATTAATGTAGCATTATCTATAATGTTTAAACTACCTTATGTTATGAAAGTGAGAATTCCCACAGCTGCCTTAACTCTTCCCCCAGAAGAGAAAGCACATCAAGCGAGTGTCTTAAGTTACAGCATTATGTAGCACTGGGCACTAGGATGTATTGTTTGGCAAATATTTACATTTCAAATCTGGTCCAAGTCCATGGCAGTGTTGAAATATCATATGCTAATTATGCTAAATGATCATATTACGCTGGTAGATGGGCATCAGCTTGATTCCCAGGATGCTAAATTGTGCATGACATCATCAAGGAGTACAAAAGAATTCACATCCCTCAGAGAGAGAAGATAAATAGGGTATTTCAAACATTTTTCTTGCATGCATGGTAATACACAATTTTCTCTCCTTTCCATTATGTCACTGAAATCAATTTCACAGCAGATAGAGATGGGATACTAATTTTTCAAAATGAGGTCTAAAAATTACCTCACTTTCTTTACTTTGCTGATCAGTCTTAGCTATGGGATTTCAGATACCCTTTACTGTAATTCAAGGATTTTTTTTTCAAAGGTGTCCATTTCTGCTAAGATGCCAGGACTTTGTCATGCTGAGCAGATCAGCAGACGTGCTTTTTACTTTCTATGAAATATACTTACGCATATTAAAAAGCTTGCCAGACTTGAATTTCTAGTATCTGAACAGTAAGTTTGTTGTTAAATAAAATGTTTGAATGCCTTGCTAGCATGTGGTATTGAAGTAGAGTGAAATACTCCCACTTATCATTCAAAATTAAATGCAGTGTATTGCAAAAGGTATTGCAGGAAACAGCTCAGTAGAGAAGCGGGACCCAGATGATTAGTGGAGACAGTCTTCACTTACATATTAAAACCACCACTTACTGTGATTTTTTTTTCCTAAAATGTCCATAAACCACTGTAAGCCCTAACTGTTCTCACTGTTGTGTAATGGAATCAGAAAGAGCGTGTGAGGTGGTTCGCAGTGGCATGTTTTTGGTGGGCAGCCATTTTAAATGAGGTGGACATTTTAACATCTAGAATGTATTGAATAATGGATTTGAAATGTTTGAGGTGCTGTTGTGTGGGGCAAGTTGGCACTGTGCCTGCCTTACCCGTGTGGTGGACTCTGGGATCTTGTAGGGTGACCCCGGGTACCTCATTGGGGCAATTCTGTTTTTCGTTTGTCTAGTTTGTTTTGGACTGTGAGCAGGGTTATTGCTCCCAAAATCTTTCTACTGTGCCCAGCGGAGAGGACGGCCTGAGAAGTACTGCACAAATATAGGCAGTAAAGTTTAATCCAAGGGGAGATCAGACAAGCAAGGTGAGAAAGAGAAGTAGGGGAACAGATTTAGTTAACTTATCTGGCTGTCTTAAGGAAATAACTTGATGACACGGTTGTGTTCCACAGTCAGGCCAACACCTCATTTGTGTCTGATTTGAGTGACTTCTTGGCATTGGTCTCTGTTCTTTGTCACATGAGGAGCTTATCCAATTAAATAGATAAAGTTAGATCAGGTCTTCGGGAACATTATTAGAAGTCCTGCTAAGGTAGCATGAGGAAAAGAAAGTTCCTCTGGGCAGCAGTCTTGGGGTTGGCCTTTGGCCAAGTCAGGGTAATTTCGTTTACAGGGATCTCTGTTTTAAACTGGATTCTGAGGCCTTAAAGCAGAATTCTAAATGATCCTGCCCTGTAAGTTATTACGCAATATGATATAGCTAAGCTTTAATGTGCCATAAACTTAAATCTCCATATATAAGAACACCCCACAGGCAAAAGATATATTACTTATGGGGAATGGAAAGTTATTTATTCCGGAGATATTGTTAAGAGTTATTGCTGGCTCTTCTCAGGTTGCTTGAACCTAAAATATTTTCCGCCATCATTAATTAACTTCAGAGGTTCTATTTGGTGCTACACTGTCACCAGGAAAATGTGTTTTCTTATTACTTCTCCTTTGGAATATCAGATTTGTGGCCCTCTCCCACAGGTAGATTTTTAATTAAAGTTTTTAATATGGAGAAAAAATTTCACTTGAGTCTTTAGTGACATGTATAACCGGATCTCCTTATGAATAGTAGGGTGAGGCTCTCTCTTACTCATTTGTCACTGGAGGAATGTGATCACTGATGAAGCACCATTTTCTGCTCTTCCTTAGCTTGTTGTCCCTATTGCTTGTCAACAACCTCCAGAAGAGCTGTGGTCCCTGGCTGCCTTCCATACAGCAGTTCTTGAGCGTGGCTGCCTCTGAAAGCAACTGGGGGATGCTTCTCCTGGTCTGAGCTGGCCCATGGTACGTGTTTTGTTGCATGCAGCATATTGTCTGCATCTCTGTGATGAAATGGAAAGGCCTCATTTTTAAGAGTGGTATGTATATGTTCATATGTTAGCCTGTTGGACGGCTGTGAACTGAGTTATATTTCTTAAAGCATTAGTTTTCAGTCTTTCTATTATCAGACCTTAAGCATTTTCTATTAGAGGCTCTACGTACAGTCAATCCAAACCCACTTTGAACTCTGATTTTTTTTTGGCTGCTGTATTTAAATTCTTGACCCAGCTGTTCATGCCTGCTCTGCACATCACACTCCTGCTGCTCAGCTCCTGAGAGGCTATGTATAGTTAGGTATATTTGTCTTAAGAAACAAAGAAAATCACAGAATCATAGAATGGTTTGGATTGGAAGGGACCTTAAAGATCATCTTGTTCCAACCCCCTGCCATGGGCAGGAACATCTCCCACTAGAGCGGGTTGCTCAAAGCCCCATCCAACTTGGCCTTGAACACTTCCAGGGATGGAGCATCTGCAACTTCTCTGGGCAACCTGTTCCAGTGTCTCACCACCCTCACAGTAAAGAATTTCTTCCGAAATTCTTCCCTCTTTCAGTTTGAAACCCTTACCCCTCATCCTATTTCTACATGCCCTGATAAAGAGTCCCTCCCCATATCTCCTGTAGGCCCCCTTTAAGGACTGGAAGGCTGCTATAAAGTCTTCTCTTCTCCAGGCTGAACAACCCGAACTCTCAGCCTGTCTTTGTAGGAGAGGTGCTCCAGCCCTCTGATCATCTTTGTGGTCCTTCTCTGGACCTGTTCCAACAGGTCCATGTCCTTCTTGTGCTGAGAACTCCAGAGCTGAATGCAGTACTCCAGGTGGGGTGTCACAAGAGCAGAGTATAGGGGTAGAATCACCTCCCTTGACCCACTGGCCATTCTTCTTTTGATGCAGCCCAGGATACTGTTGGCTTTCTGGGCTGCAAGTGCACATTGTTGGCTCATGTTGAACTTCTCATTCACCAACACCCCCAAGTCTTTCTCCTCAGGGCTGCTCTCAATCCCGTCTCCTCCCAGCCTGTATTTGTGCTTGGGATTGGCCTGATCCAGATGTAGGACTTGCACTTAGCTTGGTTAAACTTCATGATGTTGGCATGGGCCCACCTCTCCAGCCTGTCCAGGTCCCTCTGTATGGCATCCCTTCCCTCCAGCGTGTCAGCCATGCCACACAGCTTGGTGTTGTTGACAAACTTGCTGAGGGTGCACTCAATCCCACTGTCCGTCTTGCCAATGAAGATGTCAAACAGCACTGGTCCCAGTACTGACCTCTGAGGAACACCCCTCATCACTGGTTTCCACTTGGATGTGGACCAGTTGACCGCAACCCTTTGAGTACACCCTTCCAGCCAGTTCCTTATCCACCGAGTGGTCCATCCATCAAATCCGTGTCTCTCCAATTTAGAGACCAGGATGTCATGCGGGACAGCATCAAACGCTTTGCGTAAGTCCAGGTAGATGATGTCTGTTGTTCTCTACCGTAGAAGGCCACTAGTATTGTCAGGCATGACTTGCCCTTGGTGAAGCCATGTTGTCTGTCACCTGTCAGCTCCCTGTTTTCTGTGTGCCTTAGCAGAGATTCCAGAAGGATCTGCTCCATCATCTTGCCGGGCACAGAGGTGAGACTGACCAGCCTGTAGGTTCCAGGGTCTTCCTTTTTTCCCTTTTTGAAAAAGTGTATTATGTTTTCACTTTTACAGTCTGTGGGAATTTCACCAGACTGCCGTGAGTTTTCACATATAATGGAAGGTGGACGAGCAACTTCATCCGCCAGCTCCCTTAGGACCCGTGGATGGATTTTGTCAGGTCCCATGGGTTTGGGTACCTTCAGGTTCCTTAGGTGGTCAGTGAACTTATTAGTGTGCCAAAATTTTCATTGTCAGTGTATTCCTTCTTTTATTAATTTGCATAAAATTATTGCCCTTATAATCCCTGAACAATTTCTTTCAGTGTAGGAGAGAATTTAGGTCACTTATCTGTAGCTCCATGTGGCTGTAGGTGGAAATTTCAGGAGTTGCATGACTTTCCTTGCTAGTAGCTCTGATCTCTTCCCCATCATTTTCGAAGGGGTACCTCTGTTACTCAGCACAAGCATTTCTAGTATCCTAGAGGTTAGAGATGGCAGTGAGGGGAAAACGTTAAACTTTCCTGCCCGCTATAGAGCCTATATCAAATATCAAACATTGTGTTGATGAGTTTCCTGGCACTTTGGTTCAGTTCCTGCAGGTTTTCAGGCAGCTGAGTGCCCCTCATGCAGCTAGGTTTCTGCAGAGCAGAAGTCGGAATCCTTTTCCTTACATAGTCTAGACTTTTTGTATATTGTGTCATTATGGATTGTAGAAGTCACTGCTAAGGTTTTTGCCAAGCTGACAGTTCGGTGCTTTTGAAAAAAAGTTGGTAGGTAACAAGAATAGCCATTAATCCTAGTTCTTTCTCTTCTATCAAGCTAATTAATCACTCTTCCCCTTTCTGTTCTTACCATTGTGGTACTGGGAGGCTGTTAGCTTGTTCTCAGCCCTGTGCTGTTCTTGACTATGCTACTCAGCTGTTTTATCTTTCCCATCCTGCCAGTTCCCTCACTGCCTGCCTCTATGTTGTCCTCAGGCTGAAGATCAATTGACCTAGCATTGTAGAATTTTTCCTGTCCTCACTCCACAAGTGTTTTGGAAGGAAAACAGGGGACTTAGGAAACAAGTGGTCAGTTAGCTAGTATTTGGTGTCCAACATCTGAGGACAGAGAACACAAAGCAGTACTATTAGTGGGAAAAATATGGTATAGATGCATTATTGCTATACAGAGCTTAGGATAGGAGAGATGGAAAGCCTATTATATTTCTTCTAATTTGCCCTCAGCAGTGGATTTCAGAGGGTCATGGAGAGATTTCCCAAAGTAACTCTTTTTCTACATGGGCTCCATCAAGCAAGTCCCAGATCCTTATCTGATTCAATTATTTGATTGACTTGAGGATTGATGAAACCTATTTGGATTTTGGTGAGATATTCCCTAACAAAGCCAGGCTTGACTGTCCATCACTAGCAATGGTAAGAGTGGTGGGAGATGCTGTGAGCATGGAGAAACAGGATTTGGTGCCTTCTGAGCAGGACACGTGACAGATTCGTGGGCAGCAGTTGGAAAAGCATGAACTCATCCTTACAGAAAAGTGAGTTTGAATTTGTGTAGAAAGTGAGCTTAAAGCACAGTCAGCCTTTGCAGGGGCTCTGTTTCTGACATGAACGTTCATACAGAGTGTTGACACTGTAGTTACTTTGGGTTGTTCTCAGCCTAAACAAGCTGAAGGGTGATGGATTCGTCACACAACGCTACTGCAAATAATAAGCATGTTAATACCAGTTACTGCACAAAACTGATAAAATAATGTATGTATTTTTGTCATGTTAATTTTTGTAATCCTTTTAAAGTGTTGATGCAATTTAAGGTAAAAACAGGAAGCTACGTAGTTTCAGGTGTCATTTTTTAAAGTAGTTTTGATTCTAAAATAGATTCGCTTTTTTATAAACATACTTAAAAAAAGATAATGTCTAACAATTGATTTACATCGACTCCACGGGGTTATTTGTAGCCTAAATAGTGTTTACGTATCTAATTAATGCTTAAGAGTTACATGCTTCTCTGACAGCATTTCCTACTTTCTTCTTCCGTGCCTTATACATATTAATATTAGAAACAGTCAGGAAGAAGTTATGAAGGCTGCATGTTGTGACACATACGTTTTGTTCACTATTTTGATGTTAATTTTTTAATGGTTGCTATACAATTTAAGCTTAAAAGATTGTGAGCAGTGTTGCTTAAAATATGCATTATTAAACCTGTTTTTCTTCTTGTGGCTTGTGATTCTACGTCCTGTTCACCTACTAGAAAATAAAGATGTGCTAAGAGCTGATTTCTGTGTGGGAGACCTCACACAGAAAACGTGTCAGGTGTATCCAGCCACAGCTATGATATTTGGTGCTGTTTGGGTCATTCCAGAGACATGCACAATGGGAAGAGGACTCCAGGGGTGAATTGAATATTGATATTGTACAGTTTTGGTTAAGCAAATTTGGCAAGCTAGCAAAACCGGTACTCTTCCTTGTAATTTAATATTGTAATCTTATTAATTTAAAAAAAAAGATAAGTTTGTGGAAGGCCAGCAAGTATGACTGTATAAGAGTACTGTTTTTTACCTTTGGCATTTACTCACGTTTGTACATGACTGTCTTTCAAAGCTAATGGGTGAAATAAAAATATTGGGGGCAACGCTGATCTTTGTTAAGATTTTTTTACAAGTCACAAGTGTTTGCTGCTTTAGTCTTCAGTCTGCTTGTTTGGTTTGTTATTTTTGGGGTGTGTGGTTGGTTTGTCCGGATTTTGTTTTGGGTCTGTTTGTTTGTTTTTGCTTTAAAACTGCTCACAGGGCATCATTTATTTATTGGCATGATGCACTATGCAATGAAGACTTAAGCTGCCAAAGAGCTGGTGCCAAGGAATGTACTTTTTTTAATGTTTCCTGCTTTTGTATTTTCATGCGAGTGCTTCCTTTGATAGCAGCACAGAACAATACATAGACTAAACTCTATGTTTTTTTGGTTTTTTTCTAAACAATTGTTACTTGTTCAGGAACAGTGGTTTACAGTTGGCTAGTACCAGTCATCTACAACTGGTGGATGAGGGTGCAGTTGAGGGAATATAGCCAAGCTCAGACAAATTCCTATTTGTTAAAACATCCAGAGCTATCCAATTTGAAATGTATTAAAGGAGGCTGTAGAACCTTAGATTAATGAGAAGATAGTAGTGGTATGTGGAAAGAAAAAATTTGGGCATGTAAGTTTTTTCTTTTAAGGGAGGGTGTGTGAAGAGAGAGAAAAGGACAAATCTTCAACATTTTTGTGGGTTAAAATACTGAAACTGTTTAGTGAACAACTGTTCACTTCTTGTTCTTTGCACTCAGTTTACAGAAAGCAGTAGATATTTGTGTACCCTTGTTTCAAAATAACATCTGTTAATTCACCGTATGCATTTTTATTTGCATGATCATAATTCCGTGGATACCCACTCAAAACGAACATATGAAGTAAATAATTAAAATTGAAAATATATAGTATTATTATACATGCCGTCCTATCTTTTAAGTCTTTAGTCTTCCAAGATTGTTAAAAGAAAGTTTTTTCTTGCTTTCTGTCATGTACAAGAAGGGGAGGTTCACTGAAACTTGAAGACGGGAAAAATATGAAAGAAAATTGTTTACTTCTTTTCATGCAACATATCACCATTATAGATTGTAGAAGTCATCCTCAAGGTTGATGGTGGGGCTGCGAGCTTAGTGCATTTAAACCAGTTTAGGGGTACAGTTTGGTAATGAGTAACTAAATATAATACTCAGGAAATCCTGCTTGTAGAGGGGTATTAAATGTTTGTTTTCAGCTCTTAAGTCTATTCTCCACCTATTAAGTTCAATTAGGGATTTTCAAGTGGGAACAATTTCTCTCTTCACTGACTGCTGTGACGTTCTTGTCCCTTCCTGTCAGAGTATGGCACCTGGCATTTCAAGACTGCCCATGATGTACTATTTTAAGTGAAGCATCAACAGGCTCTCCATCGTGGTGTATCTGCTCCGTTCGGACTATGGTGCTCACAAACTTCCTGTCAAGGGACCAGTGAACTTCTGGTGCTGGAAGGACATGGCACATGAGCATGTCACCATGTGATGGGAAGGTTGTTCTATGAGATTGGCTGCGTGTTTATTATTCAGGAAAAATGGAGGCATTTTCCTCCCGTTTCGGTAACTTCTGCCATGCAATGGGAGAGCATTATGGGAGCGTCAGGAAAAAGAGAGAGAGGAAACAGGCTGCAGGCCCCTGGGGAATTAGTCTGCCCACAGCTGTGGGAGGGTCAACAAAGATGGTGGGAAATGGGCTTTGGGGGAGACGTTATAAAAATGGATGGATGCCAGACTGGATGCTGTACTAACTCAGAGATTCCCAAGGGATGGCACATGTGCTGGTTTGGAATCTGAGCGTGCCAGTGCAGCAGAATTATGTTACCATGCTGAGAATGTGCATAAAGCGTTGTCACGAACGTATGTAGCTGAGCAAAGTGATTTTGAAGATTCTGTACTTGATGATCTCTGGTCTCCTCTACTGTACAGACTTTGGCATTCCTGTGAAACACTTAGAAACATCATTCTCTCTTTTGAAACGCTGTTTATCTTTTGTCTTCCTGGATATTTAAATGTGCTTCAGAGATCCAGCCTGCTGGCTGTGATGTAATGCCTACTGCTGATACTGGTGTGAGCAGCGTGTAATTTTTTGACAGATTTTACAAAACTGCTGAACAAAAGTAGCTGTGTAATGTGGGCCACTGTTCCTGTGTGTGTAACTGAGAGTCATGGGAGCAACTGGCAGCCAAGTATTACATCAGTCTCTGCTGACCAGGCAGTGATTTGGTTTGGCCCTGCTGGGTTATTGCTGCTCTCAGCGTTTGTGACAGCAAGTCTACTTACGACCGACAAGTTTTAATCGAGATTAATGACATTAAAATAGGGCTCACATCATTAACTGTTGCGGTCAGATACTTGACACCATTCTCCAACTGGCAACCTTCATGCTTATGATGACTCTTATGGAGCAGATACAGTAAGGATGATGGTACTATAGAGGTGATACACAGGTCAAGGGTGACCATCTGCATCACGGAAGCTTTCCAAAGACTTGCTTCCAGCCTGATAAAAAGCTTGTGTCTATATGACCTTATGCAGGGTGTGGGGACACTGGTTTAAATTTTCTTGAAGCAAATGCTACTAACTAAGCACGTAACCTGTAGGTGGTCCTTCCTCTCTGCTCAGCACTGGTAAGCCACATCTGGAGCACTGTGCCCAGTTGTGGGCTCCTCAGGAAAAGAAAGATATGGACGTATCAGAGCTAGTCCAGCAAAAGTCCACAAAAATTACTAAGGCACTGGAGGATATTTCGTATGAGGAGAGGCTGTGAGAATTGGGACTATTAAGCCCAAAGAAGAGAAGGCTCAAGGGGGAAAAAAATCTTACCAATGTGTATGAAGACCTGATGGGGGGAAAATGAAGAAAAGGGAGATAGACTCTTCTCAGTACTGTCCACTGACAGGACAAGAGGCAATGGACACAAAATAAAACATGAAATTCCATGTGAACATAAGAAAAAATACTACTTCTTCACGGGGAGCATGGTCAAACACCGGAATGGGTTGTCCAGAGAGGTTGCGAAGTCTCCATCTTGGGAGATACTCAAAACCCAACTGGACACAATCCTGGGCAACCTGTTGTAGCTGACCCTGCTTGAGCAGGTGGCTGGATTAGCTAATCTCAAGAGCCCCCTTTCAACCTCAATGATTCTGTGATTTTCTTAGGTATCAAAGTGAGGTTGACCAGCCTGTAGTTCCCTACGCTATCGATTTTCCCTTCTTGAGGACAGGTTTGCCTTTTTGTAGGAGGCCTACCATGACCTCTACAAACTTTCAAATATAATATTAAGCAGTCTTGCTATTACATTGATTCTTTCAGCACCCCAGAATGCATCCTGCCCAGTCTCAAGGACTTCTATGGGTTGAGGTTTTTTAAGAGATACCTTGACTCTATTGTCTTCTGCTACCGATAGTCATTATCCTCTTTGAAACCCCTCTCTGGACACAGGTCCTGAGACCTTCCTCATGAAGGCTGAGGCAAGGAAGATGTTAAGAACCGTGGGCTTATTTGTTTCTGCTGACAGTGATCAGGCCCCAGCAGACCTATGTTTTCCTCGTTTACTCTTTTGCTGCTAATGTTGCTTTTCTTGTTGCCCTTGATGTTGCTTGCCAGTTTCAAATTTAGGTGGGCTTTGACTTTCCTAGCAGGGATTCTGTCTCCCTGCTCTGTAACTTGCCCTCCCTTCTGTTTGTTGTGAATGTCCTGTTTGCATTAGAACTCAGTCCTGTGTTCTTAGTTTAGCCAAGCCCATCTCCTCCGTGTATACTTATTTTCCTGAGTAGCAGGACAGACTGTCACTGTGCTGTGAGGAGGTTCCCATCGGAGACCTGCCAGCCTCTCCTGCCCTGCTTTGAGAGCTAGAAGGTTCACTCCTTCCAAACCAGGCTACTGATTTTCCTGGGGTTGCAGGCTTGGGCTAGGTGTGATGTAGGATTTAGTGATGTGACCATCCTGCTGTTAAGCTGTAGTAATACCTGATCTTGATCTCCCTGATCTTGCAAAGACAGCAGTACACATGTAATACCAGACACCGTGTTCGGAAAACCCCTGGTTATGGCTGGCTGAAGTATACCTGTGGAATCACATGGAGGTATTACCTGAGTCCTGAGAGCGGAGTCGGTGTGTTGTTACGGTGTTTACAAACGAGATAATCGCTCCGGTCTCTCAGCAGGATTAATTAGGTCAGGAGCGGCGCTGTCCCAAAGCAATTACGCTGTCACTGGTTCTGCAGTAAAACTTGGTCAGTTACTAGCTTAGAGTAAAAGCTCTATATTTCATACAACAAACCTACCCGTGAAGAATGAATCTGCTGATTTCCATTGAACGATGTGCATTATATGTAGCTTTGGACTTGGCCCTGACTCCTCCAGTAGTAGCAATACAGGTGTAATGGTGACATTTTTTTTTCTTAGTCATTAAATCCTTAAGCTGTGTTTTGCTTTTTTAGGCCATCAGATAGCTTATTTGGAGAGCTTATCTGTTAGAACATTTATCTTTCCTCTATCAGTACCTAATAATCTTAGGGAAGAGTAGTTTTTGGCATATTAACGATATGAACTTTTTGAGATATTAACTTTATTCTTTGCTTTATTCTTGGTGCTCAGGAGTTCATTTAATTTGCTGGTGAAGGACTTTATGCCTTCAGAGAGGGTTTCCCTCTGAGCTTTCCTTGTTCTGCATGCTAGCTAAGTTAAAATTCATACGTGGGACCTGAGGAGGAAAAGAGGAATTTTTCAGTTATGCTTATATATAAACAACTATGTTTAAAGTGACTTGTAAAAACCAGTAGTCTGCTTTAATTTTAATATTTGCTTATCTTGCAGCTTGCGCTGGGGAAATAGGTGATTGATTCTTTTCTCTTTTAAAATTCTAACCATTTCCTTCTTTAGCATCAAGCAGAACTTTTCCTTCCGCACTGTTTTCAGTTTGCATAGAAATATAGGGCTGAAGTAAAAACTCCCGTGATTTCATGTAGCCAGCTGCTGTGGGGCAGAATCACATCTTACAAAGATGTTTGAAAACCTTTGTTTTAAAGACAAAAGTAGTCCACTGCTCTCTTAAAAATCTGATTTTTGTTTTATAGCTTTACAGGGTTTAACAAGACAGCATAATAATAAATTTCTTAACTATTTTTTCAGTCTTCCTCTTGCCTAGCCTTTGCGTTAACTTTAACACTAGAGGGCGATTGAAACACTTCAGTTCTTCCAGAAAACCAGCTGGAGAACTGGAGAAAAAGCAACACAAAAACCCTGGAGAGCAGAACAGCTTTCATTTTCATTACCAGAAGAAAGAACTTTTGTTAAACACCTATTATACAATGTTTATTTTTAGCAATTAGTTTGTTTTGTTTCTTTCAGTCCTTTTAAAAACTAAAAATCTAGCTTTTCACTTTATGGCTTGCTTTGTGCAGTAGCTTTATCATGCAGTTGGACTAATCAGCAGTCAAGGAGGGAGAATAGTTTCACATTTTAGTATCTTTCCTGTATGATTAGATGGGTGTTTTGAACCACCTTGTTTCAAAACAAAGAGAGATGCTGGAGATAGGAACATATTCAAGATCTCTACTGTTAATTTTTCTCAAGAAACTAAAAGTTTATTTTATAGCACTTCCAATTAATTTTGTAGTTGTTGTTACAATGTAATTTTAAATTAAATTCCGAAACACTTGAGTCGGTCTTTTCTTATTGTATGCTTCAAAGTCATCTTTTTTCCCTAGCAGAGCTTCAAAATAGCAACTCCGGTTGTTCCAGATGTTATTCTACCCTCTCAGCAATCAGAAAGCATAATCCAATATGAAGACTTTAGAAAGGAAAGGTCAAAACAGATAAAAGTGATTATTTTCAGAGTTCACATGAAGATTGCCACAGGAGTTTTGCTTGGCTTAAACCTACAATCGGAAACATTACACTTTTTATTAGGAAAGTGTGGTGAAATAACATAGTGAAACTCTCTGCTCTTTGTAAGTTGCTTCAAGGGTGTATTGTCAGAGATGTGATATTCATCTTTTCTGGCTGTAAAATAAGAATCTATTGTATCTTGTGAGTTGCTTGCTTATGTATCTTTTGGGGTTTTATTTCTTCTCATGCTGTTTTGAATCCATTATGCTTACTGCAAGTGTTGAACAATATTTTTCAGCAGCTGAGTGATCAAATGTTTATTTGCACTTGAACTTTGAATGGCGTTTGGAACAGTAACAAAATAGTATCAGTAAGCCTTAAAGAAAGAAACTCTTTGTATCTTGTGGTTAGTGTAAGAGATTAATCTGATTTTTCCTTGACTTGGTGTCAGATGATTTGTTGCCCTCTCTACAAATTATGTGGCCTGAAAAGTAACCTGTGCCTCTTAGGGACATATTGCGCCCTAGCAATTTTGTAGTGACAGTAAGGACATAATGTTTTCTCTTTCAAGCTAAGCTTCTGGAATTGTGTATTTAGAAGAACATCTTGTCTATTTTTATCAAAGCTTTCCTTTAGCTTCCAGAGCTGGAGAGAAGAATTAAAATACCTAAGCTATAGGCATAATAAATTATACATTTTTTTTTCTCTTATTGGTTATTTTGGAGAAAAAAGTAAAAAAAAGAAAAGACTGGTTTCAGACAGTGGACTGCATTGTTTGGCTTGCGATGCTCATATTGATGCAAATCTATGAATTGCAGTTTTCCCAGCTTTGAGGCGAGAAAGGCCTGAGATGGAGTCACTGAGAGTGGAATGGCTTTATCTCTTTTTGCTGTGATATCCTGAAAGTGCTGCTTTTTTTTTTGTGCCTTTGCTTGGTTTCTCCCATAATTTTATGCTACAGAGACTATCTGTTGTCTCTGACATGTCCTTGGCAGTTTTGGATATAACATAGGCAATCTCACCAGCCTGTGCTGATTGATAAGACAAATTTTGAAAATGGTGAATACTTGCTTAATTTCTTCATATGGGGTTCTGCAAAGTGTGGGTGTGTTTGGCTTTTGTACAGTGCTATAGTACTACTTTAATAAGAGCTGGTTTTCCATAGAAATTTTTCTTAAAAAATGCATCAGTAGAGTGCTTTTCTTTCACTTATTGGTTCTGGATCAAAAGTAGGAACCAATTAAAATGAGCAAATCTGTAGCATTTTTATTTTGTTCCTAACTGCCAGCCTTCCAAATTGAGGGATAATAGTGGCTTTATTTAGAACCAATAGAGGAGAAGTTGCTGAGGGCCAGATTTTCTTGCTGTGATACTTAATTGTTGAGTTGTGGTTATTCCCCAAACTGTCACTATGCAATTTCATTGTTTGTAGATGTGTAGAAATTAAACCAGCTGTAAATTATTTTGATGACTTACAGTCAAGGGTAAACTTCAGCTTCCTCTCTCTGAACTGCATTGTCTTCATAGGACAAAAAGGAGCGATAACCCTTTATTGGCTATTTTTATCATTATGTTTACTAGATGAAACTGTGGCTGTATGTAGGGAATAAACCTGGTGGAAAGACACTGCTATTCTGATGACATTTAAAGCAAATTGAATTTGAGATTACTGCTTAATAGGCCGTCCTTCTTTGGATGTGGCTCTTGTAAAAGAAATCACTTTGCGGTAGGCACTTTCTATGTTTTAATATTAAGGTTTCATATTTAAAGATCCTGGTAGATAAATAAGTTTGCTTTGTTGTTTTTCCCTTGCTCCTTCTTAAAATATGAACGACTGGAAAACTAGCCTCTTTTAGTAGCTTGCTTAATTTTTTGCCTGGTTATGCGATGTCTTGGCAGCAGTTGCTTTGTGCTCTCGGGAGAAAAGTTCTTGCAGAAGTTTTAGATTTTGACAGGCCATTACAGCTTCTTTAGTGTTTAACAATTTAAAGGAAACAGTCTTGTTCCAAAAATCTAAAGCTTTGATGTTTTTTGACCTAGAAAATTGTGCTACCATTCATTACCTTTTACCTCTCCTACAGCATGGGTTTTATTTTGCTCTTTTTGAAGCTTTGTGTACCAGCACACCACTGTGCCATGTGGCACAACGCAGCCTGGGTGCGGGCAGTCAGGAGGAGTGAAACATACCAAGCCTGGTAAAAGAGTCATGTGGTTGGCCATGAGTCTTCTTCTTTTCCACCTCGAATCTCTTCTCTGTGCAGTGAGAGGAGAACGTTGGCTATCTTCCCACTGCAGTCTGTCTGGGTGGGATGGGGACAAGGAGCAATCGCCATTTTTCCTCTGTTGTGCAGTAGTTGGTGTATAAGGAAGTCATAGGGGTGGAATATGTGAACTTTCCTCCATAATCCCACTCCCTCTGGAAGATCAGGAGTTGAGAGACGCTCTCCCAGTGGAAGAGTTTTGCAGGAGCAACTAGCTGCTTCTTGTTCATCCCTGTGCTTCTTTGAGTACAAAATGAATCGGGCTGCTGTCCCTAACAGCAGCGCTACATTGGTTTGGCTGGTGGGCTGAATAGCTTGAATTCCTCTTGAAAGTTAGTTAAGTCTGTGAGGAACTAATGTAATGGTCTCTTCCTCCCTGAGGGTGTCAAGCTCCTGAGAACAAACATGGAAGCATTAACAGTAACAAAAGCCTCCTCTGTCTTGGGCCAGTTTCTCTTAGTTTTCTGAAAAAGAAGCATCTGGTACAGTTGTCCTTTTACAGGCAATACATCCTGATACGTTGCCAAGTGGCATAATATTACATTTCATTTTTATAGAGGAGAGAAGGGAGAAGTGCACAGTAGGTTTATTTGTTACACAATAAGGTCATACTCTTAAGAATGAGACAAAACTACAAGCATTTTATATTTTCATTCAGTTTTGACTTGTGATTAGTTACAGCTTCCCACAACCAACCCCTATCATAGTCATTTTTATTCTGGGTTTTATTCAGTGGTTGTAAACCATATTAAAAAAAAAAACAACCAAATAACCACACAAATAACCCCAGAAGAAATGTGCTTGCAGGAAGACTTCTTTTTGACATGAGTCATACAGTGCATCAGCCTCTCACAGATGAACTCTGTTACGGGTGCTTAGTGTATTTCCCATATGTAACACCGTGGGAAATCACTAGTAGCAATGCTGGTTTCTAAAACACTCAGATATTACCTGCTTCTTGGTGACATAGGATGCTGTGGATCAGCACATCTGCACTATGTGACTGTGTTCTTAAATAATCCTGTAGCTGCTTCCTTCTGTATGAAGCTAAATCTGCTGGTAATGTTTCTATTCATTTGCTTAAAATCTGACCTGTGTGTCGTGTTAGTTGTTGGAAATACCTTAGACTTCAAGAAATATCTGGGATATTTTTTTAACTGCAGGTTGTAAAAGTAAAGGAAAACAGTGGCAAATGCTTTCAATGAGAATAAAACAATTCCATTTTTTAATAACGAAAATTGTTTCCAGTGGTTTCTAAAAAGATGATATTAGATGATTTGAGTGTGGAAGCATTTGAAGATCCTTCAAGAGGTAGCTTATTGCATTTTGATAGTACACTTAAATTACATGATTCTAGAGGAACGGAACAGGAATGGCAGCAGCACCTCTCTGTTTTAATTGCCCTTGTAAACTATATTTTATGTTGAGAGGAGCCATCATGTTCTTACTTATAAACCAAGAGATATGTAGACGTGGTTATGGGGATGGGTAGTGTGTGATTGATGTGCTAATGATTCCTCTAGTGATTTCATGAATTTCTGGTGGTTGTATTGGTTCAAAATGGATTTAAACATCCTTAACTGGAAGTAGCTAAAGCAAAATTGGCAAGTCTTTCCAAAACACTTTTACAAATATCAGAGGGGATCTACTAAGTGAAATCTTGTGCTCTCAGTTGCCTCAGTGGTCAGGTGAGGTGGTCAGAATATCTGTGTGGGTAAAGGGTTTTTGTTAAAAGGGGGTTTTGGTTGGTTTGGGCTTTAGTTTTTTTGGGTTTGTTTAAGAAGTTTATTTAAGAAAGTCTGTAAGAGCCTAATTTGTGGTATAGGTCCTTTATTGACAAATGAAATGAAAACAAAGGGACGACTTGCAAGTCGATCACCCCTAATCTCCAACCCATCCTTTTCCTAGAGTTTGGGGCAGGTTGGGAGGAGTAAGAGGCAGGAGGGCCGTGGGATCAAGGTGAAGCGTTGCAGCAGTCCTCTTATTTAATGCAGCTCCAGAAATGACCAAAGGCAATGTGCCATCTGGTATGTGTTGTGCACAGTAGTCCCAATGACAAGCGCCTGGCCCATTGCCAGCGAGGACCTGAGTAGGGCAGAGTTTCAGAATGTGCTTGTGGTGGTCATGAATGTCGAGTTTCTGATCCTCTCTGAAATGAGATGTAGTAACAGCTGTGCATTCCTATCCCCCTGCATAGCAGGAGGGGGATTCGTGTTCTGATTCGTATTTATTTGCTGGAGTGAGCTTCTGATTGCCTTCCAGGTGGTGGTCAACTGGCTCTCGCTTGGGTGTCTTGACAGTGCCTGTTGCATCAGAAAACTCCAGGCACTGGGAGTGAAGGAAGAGGGAGAAGAATGGTCAGAAGTCTTCAAAGAGCATTTTACTAGGAACCTGGGATGATGAGGAGTGTGTTGGCTGCATAAGGCCATAAAAAGATATAATCAGGGGAGCGGGGGAATTCTGTTCCTGGTTCTTTACACCCCTTTGTGATGTTGGTTGGTTTTATCAGCCTCTGCTTCAATATCTCCATCTGCTAGATGGGATACTGCTTGTAAGAAGTATTGAATTTGACAAAATGAAATTCACTCTCATGCAGCCAGTTACTAGGGATTGTATTTTTCTGTTATAACTTCGCGTAGCCAGTATGCAGGAAGGGGTATCCATGTGAAACAAAGAAGTAAAAGATCGTAACTTCAACATTTTCTGCTTTTGTTTCATATAATACATCATCACCACTACTTGTTTAACAGCTTCTGAACAAGCTTTTTTTCTTCAATAAGATGCTGACATTCTTGCAAGAATTACTCTGTTTTATTTCTCCCACCTCTAAACCTTGTAATAACCTACTGGTTCAGGAAGGACTCCATCTCCCTTTACCTTGTGTTCTGTCGCTGCTCTACGGTTCCCCTTCCTCAGGTCCCTCAGCCTCCTCTAATTACTATCCGTGCCACAGCTGCTGCCTCTGCACTGCCGAAATCTCTGTGTCTGTCTGCTTTGGTGAATTCCCCTCTCCTATCCAGGCTCAAATGAGACCTACCCTCTGCCTGTGCCTCTTGCTTTTGTCTCCTGTTATCTAATGACATAGAGCATTTTGGTGTACAGTTTGCATTAATAAGATGAAAGCACAAATTGCCCCACAAAAAAAAACCAAACAAGCCCTGAACAAAACAGTATTGTGTGAGGCAGTGGCTCCTCTGGAGCCTTATTTTGACAGCCTGAGATTGGAAAAAAAAATCCCACTGTGCATCTTCATGTCTCACTGAACTCTTTCTCCAGCTCCCTTTCCCGCCAGCTCATTGTTTGATCAGGAGCATGCAAATGTCCAAGATGCAGAGGAACACAAAGGGATGTTGTGTCTGTTCATGTAGCATAAGTATATACATAGGACAGGACAGCATAGTCTGAAAATGTAATTAAATATAATAATTAAAAAAAAAAAAAAAGGAGTGGCAGTGAAAAACATGTACGCATTATCCTAATCCTGGTCCTTTCAGAACAAAGAACAAATGTGGATGTTGCTATTCCAGTTGGAAACTGTATTTCTTGGTCTATAAGCATGTATGAGAAGAATCAATTAAATAGGAAGTAAACGTAAAATCACAAAATAATCACCAGTGATGTGTTTAAGGATGGCCTCCTGAGAGCTTGTGTGCTTTGCTCGTTCTTGGTCCACTCTAAAGCTCATACAGTAAGTTTAATTAAAACCCAAACCAATTTCTTTTTTTGCTTTTGTATCACGTGAAGAATGCCTTTAAAGGGGTTAGTTTCTTTTATATTTTTTTTTGCTTAGGTTATTTGACTCCCTACACTAGAAATTCAGATGAATCAAAAGCTCTCGAAACCAGAAGCAGTTTAGAGAGGAGGTACTGCTTTATTTGACGTCGGGTGCCAGGTGGAAATCCACAAATCCAGAACCCCTTACCAGGGATGTTAATCCGTTATTTATACACATTATGGGACACAGAGGAAGACCATTTGGGGATTGCACAAGAATTATTCCGGGATGTTTAGGGTACAAAACAAAGGCAAGCTTGGCAGACAGGTATGTGTGTGTCTCTGGGAGTGTGGCAACTGGTGGAACTGGATTCTGGAGAGATCAGGGTGCTCCTGGTCAACTTTTGGAGAGACTCAGATCTGAAGGTCAACTGGAAGACCTGCTACTGAGTGGACTCTATGTCCAGGGCTAGCTACTGGGGGCTCCACATGCTGGGAGCACAGGAATGGGGGGGCTGGCTGTGTGTGTCTGTGAGTGAGGGACTCCAGACCAAAACCAGGAGTTGGGGCTACAGCCTTGGGGACTCATATCTTCAGGTGCCAGCAACTGGGGAGACTGGGATCCGGAGCCCAGCTACTGAGCAGACGGTGTCTACACCCAGGTTCTAGAGGGGTCCATGCTGCGTGTTTGTATATATTTTCCACTTACAAATCCATTCTGCTCAGCCAGAGAACAGGGAACAGTGTTTCTATGCTGATCTCTGTGACCAACNGGAGCCCAGCTACTGAGCAGACGGTGTCTACACCCAGGTTCTAGAGGGGTCCATGCTGCGTGTTTGTATATATTTTCCACTTACAAATCCATTCTGCTCAGCCAGAGAACAGGGAACAGTGTTTCTATGCTGATCTCTGTGACCAACAGTGCATGTATATATATATATATTTATATTTGTATTTGTCTACGTGCCTCTTTGTGCGTGCCCCTACTGGGAATACATGTCCAGCCTCGCTAGTGGTTACACCTGGAGACACAAAGCTGCAGCAACCCCACCTCTACCAGGTTACAGATCCCTCAGTCTCCTAATAATGGCCAGGTTTCCTAGATTTCCATACAGAAAGGAGGAGGAAGAAGCCCAAATAACGTGCACTGCACAGCCAGCAGTGACCATTATGGGTTCACACACTTCGTGCAGTTCTGATAAGGGCCATCAAGAAATGACGGGCAGATGGCAGGTTTCTCTTTTTCTGCCTTGTGAAAACAAAAGCCAAAAAACAGCTCTTACCTGAACAAAGAGATAATTCAAACGCTTGTGTCACCTACAAATTGCAATGTGTTTCTATTATGCCAATTTGGCAACATGCTTAAGTAGGAACAGAGAGAACCATCACCTACTGGTGGGAGGGTAGGAATGGGTAGAAACCAGAAGAGTCAATTGCACGGTGATTTCCGTAAGATCAAGTGCACAATCCTAGGTGGTGTCAGTGATTGACCACAATTCCTCAGATGCACCAGTACATATAGCCACTGTTACCCCCTCTTGGCAACTTTACAGATGTACTGTATGTTCTGAAATTGCATATACTTTTTTAAATTCTCGATACTAGCAAAGGTAGAGGGGTGGTGTTAACCAGAGACAGGCCTCTGCTTCATTTATAACCATATGCCAACTAAAATGGTGTTTGCTTCCTACTAACCTTCTGACTGGGTGAGAAAATAGTTAATTACGGAGCTTCTTAATGTGTGAGAAAATGGTTAGTCATTGAGCTGATAGGGGTAAGGATGGGGCAACAAGAAGTAGTTAACCACCTCAAGGTTCTCTCATCTGTCAAAGTGTGTTCTCCTGTACCGATTAGGACAGAGCTGGGGCTACTTCAAGGAACATCCTTCTCATCCTGAAGAAGCTGGCAAACTTACAGTAAACTTTTACTCTCCTGAGATGACTCAATACCTTAAAAGGACAATGTGGGGAAGGGTATCCCCACCCAAACGGCCACCCAGGAGCTCACACCCCCGCAGAAGTATTTTGCTGAGGCTGCAAAATGTAATAGTCATATGCAAAAGGGCTATTGTGTCATCCCAATGAATATGTAAGCCTGGGTGGAGTTATGTATGAGGTAGACGGAATAATGAGACTCTTTTGTGTATAAATAACGGATTAACATCCCTGGTAAGGGGTGCTGGATTTGTGGATTTCCACCTGGCACCCGACGTCAAATAAAGCAGTATCTCCTCTCTAAACTGCTTCTGCTTTCGAGAGCTTTTGATTCAGGTAACAGAGGGAAGGGAGTGGAGATTCTGATTCTGCTCTCCAAGACTGTGAAAAATGAGCTTGAAAGAGTGAACTTTACCATTCTGGGCAGTGACCTCCCTTAGACTGTAAGGTGACCCTGAGAGACTTTCTAGTTGACTCATCCAGTGGGCATCACACCTGGGCAATGGGGCTGATGGCTCTCCTGGTACAGCCGTAGTGGGCAACTGGGGCTCTCTTTTCCTGACTGAGTTTTTGGGAGTCTCTATATCTTCGGGCTCATATATGTGTGTATGTGTACATAAAAGCCTTTCAGGGGTTGATCATTCTCCTGATGGCCCTGGGAACAGCTGCAGAAGGTGTTACTGGGGTTCCCCCACCTGCCATTTCCTCTCTGTGCTCCCTTTGTGTGTGCTTGGCTGTCACGTAACCGAACCATCACCATCTACAGGAAGGTACATAAGTAGGCACCAGCCTCTGGGTACCAGTCATTCCCACACAGAGCAGATTCTCTCCCACCCCTTCCAACCCGCCCACCCCCCTCTTT
>JAHREE010000286.1:2401494-2424204 GCA_033628505.1 Tringa tobata
ATGGAGCAGCATGGGAACCATCAAAAGCTGAGAAAGGTGACAGGGAAAATGTGAAAGCTTGCTAAGTTTCTAGGCGGTGGAAGTTCTTAGTCATGAGACACCTTCAGTGTACTATTATGTTTATTTAAGCTAAAGGAGAGAACCTGTCTTTTTCTTATTAGATATAAACGGGAAAAACCCAAATACCTTATGAGGCTTGGAATGATTTGATACACAAGCATTTGTATTCTCTTCATTCTCCTCTGTACCCTTAGTAGAAAATTATGTGCTGCTTTTGATTTTGCCAAAAAATATGTCTTCTCAAGAACCACAACCTGAAACATTGCTCAGAATGTTTTCTGATGGTTACCAGCTGGCTGTTTAATCATTATTTTCTTCGTCATTGGGAAAAGGAATTTAAGGGGTTAATTTTTTTTTTTAAAAAGTTATTCTTCATTTCAGCATCCTATAATATTAGGCAAAGACTGTCTTGTAAACAGGAATTTCTGTAGTCCTGAATTATTTTTTTCCCTGTGGTTCTGTCAGCTGTGGGGTTTGCCTGTGGTTCAGACTTTGGGAAAGTCACTTTTTCTCATATGTGTCTCTTCTTCCCAGCTTTAAAATAGCACTTCCTCTGTCTCTTAGGATTCTAGCTCTTTGCTCTAGAGACAGCTTCAAGTGCCAGGGTCCAGTTGTTGGAGGAGGCACTTCTTGATTCATGACAAGCTTAAATTCAGCTTCCTGGTCCTGCCAGAGGTTTCCTGTGTGAGCTTTGGCAGTTCTACTTGGCATCTCGTTGCTATCCATGAAATGGGACAATAGGCATGTCCTGCTGCACGAGAATATGTGGTTGCACAGCTTTTGAAGCTGACTTTGAACTGGGGTTGCTGGGATCTAGCCCTGCCCTCTTTTCCCCTGTGTGTGCTTTCCTTCCTGCCTTGTGGATCTGCCCTGGCTAAGCTGATGATGCCTTTTTCATAGGGATGGTTTGTGATCAGCTCAGCTTCTTCCAATGTCTCACTGAACAGATAGAAATGCCAGCTGCTGGAATGGGTGGGGTGCTACAGGGGAAGTGAGGAGACCAGAGGAACCCAGGAGTTTGGATTTAAGTTGCCAAAACCCTGCAATCTAGAAAGAGACTGGGCTGTTAGTGATAAAATAATGTTATTGAATAAACAGCTGTGTACAGACCAGTACAAAGATACCTTGTTCTCCACAGACTTGGCGTTCAGGTTCTCCTCGCGTGAAAGCTGGTACAGAACAGTATCTTACAGTAAAAATCTTGGAGTTTTCTCCAGCCAACCATAAGTATGTTGAGAAATTTTTGTCCTCCACCCACAATCTATATCCCACTCAGTCCCAGTGTTTCTTGTTCTTGAATTTCTTGTTCTCCCCCTGTGCTGAGCCTCCTCCTATTACTCTTCTGTGCTATTCATACTCTTCGCTGCGTTTGTCTCTGAACTCCAAAGCAGTTCCTCTTCCTTTGCCTTAGTCCTTTTTCTCTTGCAGAACAAACCCAACTCTCTTTCATGTCGTTCTTAGTATGTAGGAGGTTGTTTACCCCCTCTCTCTCTTTTTCAAGGTGCTATAAGTGCACACCTCTCCTCTCCCCCCCAAAAAAAACCCAAACCAAAACAACAAAAACAACTCACAACCGCACAAAAGATGGTGAGTTGAAAATAACATATGTGATTTGGTTTGGTCTCCAGCAGGCAGGGCATGAGACTTTGTCACAAGTCTGTCTAAAGGCATGGGGAAGAGTAAATAGTTCTGAAAAGGCATCTCATAAGAAACAAATCACTGGGAGAAGTAACTCTGGAGCCGTACGTTTATTTCTTTAGTGTCACTGCTGGCAGGAGACATCAAAATACTTTAATTCATATCTACTATAAGCCATATATCCTGCAATATATTGAAAATACACACACAATAACTTCAATATAGAGGGGGGATATGAATTTTTAAGAGCAAGTTCTAAATTTTAAAGTTGGTATTTAACAAAGGAATTGGGTTGTTTTTATAAAATTGCAGCATGTTCATTCTAAGCTGTACTCCTTGCCCCTGCTTCCCTTGATTGATTCTATGGGAGAAATTAGCGCCACGGTTAAACACAATGCACTCGTGATCTCATTCACACCAAATTTCAGAGGATTCTGTTAGGTTATGTGATAAGAGGCTCATAAACACAAGGTGAGAGAACACCACTAATCTAAAGTAGTGCAGAAGGAGCACTCTAATCTGGCTCCTCCCCAGGCTATCACAGGAGAGGGATCAGTTTATGGCCATCATGAAGGTGAGTCAGCATGAGGGGCTGGTCAGTACATTTGCAATCATCAGTGACATGAAACTTAGAAGAAACAAATGCCAAATTCTGCTCCTGGGATGGAGTGATGTCAGGCACAAGTACTAATTGGAAGAGAAGTGGTTGGAGAGCAGCCCTGCAAGCAGACCTGTATTTAGTGTTGGCACGGCCTCACGTTGAGTATTGTGTGCAGTTCTGGCCCCGACAATTTAAGAAGGATGTTCAGGTCCTTGACTGCATCCAGAGGAAGGCAACAAAGATGGTGGGAGGGCTGGAAGGCATGTCTTAGAGGTTTGACTGTGTAAGCAGCTGGGACTAGGGTTGCACTCGTATGCATTCGACTCTGTACCTCATCCTGGTGCTTCCAATTGGCATTTCTCCATCTCTGATGTCTTGCTCTTGAATAAAAACACTGGTTGGTTCCCACTAAAATTTTCCAGGACACAGGATGCCTGAACTCTAGGACATCCTGAGTAGAATGGCTTGGCTAATTGAATTATGAAGGTATGCTGCACAGAAGTGCACGGCTAGTTCTCCTGACAGTGCAGAATGCAGTTACAAGTGCTGACAAGTGATAAAAGTATATTTATTTAAAAATAACTTCTAGTGGGTTTCATGTCATCTACTACATACATTTATGACTCATCTGGTGATTCTGGTCTGTGAAGCTGGAATGTAAAACAATGGATGAAGGGTCATGTGAAGTTTGGCTCAGAAATGTTTCTTGAATGGGTTTTTACAAAATAAAATATTTGTATGTAGCCACTGAGGTGCATTTCTTGTGCTCTGTAACCATGCTGGAAATGTTTTTGAAGTGTTCGCAGATGTCTCTTAGTACCTGAGCCCTTTGCCTTTTCCAAGAACTTTGAAAACACTAGAAGTGAAGAAAATCAAAATGACAGTAGGTTATACTTTTTTTGTGAGATAGTTACAGGGCTAGCTACCACTTTGTTTACTTTTTGTTCTCAAGAGCTTCTTTCTCAGTTGTTAGACCACAGATTTGTGTTTCTCCTGCAGGTAGAAGCCACCATTCTGCCTGTCTCCCCAAACAACTGCTCTGAACAGCTGGCCTCTTGCTGGAGAGGGAACTTCTTTAACTTGTGATTTGTGTAGTGCACAAGCCTTTGTCTCAGAACAGCCCTCAGATGTTTGCAAAGAAACATCTTTTTTTTTTAAGCCATTCTATTTTCTTACGGTTTGTTTTGCTTTTTCAGCTTCTCTGTTAAGCCAGTATATGGGTGCAATAAATACCTTCAGAGTAGAATTAGTCCATGTTATTCCTACTCTATAACAGAACCATTCTGTGTTCATCAGGCCATCGCTATTAATGCAGAATGGGAAGCAGTGGCTGATGAATACATCCTTAGACATATTCATGAACTGAAATTCAAACTCAAAGAAATTGTACGATGTACATGTCCCTTTACGAACTCCTGGCCAGCATCGCCCCTTTATTTATTATTTTATTTTGCCACCGGAGCCGTTGGTCGGTGCCATATACCAGCAGGATATTAACCTGTTTTTTTTTTCTTGGTTTATGACAGAGTGTGCATATGAAAAAACAGACCATCTTCACTCATTTCTCTTCTTCCCCTTCCATGTTCCCTGCTGTACATCCAGTACTGAGAAATCTCTTTCCCAATCTGATATAAACAGCAGCACAGAAAGCGTTTAGAAGCTCAGTCAAGGTAGAGCTCTATCTTGCTGTGCTTTAAGCATAGATATGAGAAGGTCCTGCTTTTTCGTATGTATTTACCCCTTCCTGGCTTGCTAAAATCAGAACCTTCTGAACTTCTTGCTCCTGTCTGCCCTGCTCTTTCCTCCCTTTCCTGCTCCTTTCCCTCAGACATAACAGCAGTGTTTGCACCCTCCACCTTTGCATTTTCGTACGTTGTATGTGTCTGCATTTCTAGGAAATCCTAGGTCTCAATTCCCGTCTGTCTTCTCTTACCTGGCCTCTTCGTTGCAACAGCTCTTCTCTCTGTCACTCTGCTCGACATCTGTTGCTGCCTTTGAGACTTGCATGCCAGCTTTTCCTCGCTGCATACCGATGATCCTGGCTGCATCTCCCCCATCTTCCACTTCTCTGACGCTAGGGTACAGAAAGGATACTTTGGTCAAATGTCCCCTCCTCCTCCCTATGTTGGCCACTTCAATAAACTGCTTTTCACTCTGCTCAGTTGTTGCTCGACTGAGGAAAACTGGTTAAAAGCATACGGAGCCTTACATAGATCAAGTGCAAATTTTATAATTTGGTTTTTTAAACACCAACTTTCCCTGAATGTGTCAGTTCAAAGACTGAATTTTCAGTGTGATTAGAAATCCTTTGTATAGGGCGCAAGGACGGTCAGTATTAAAATGAGAAAACCTGGAAAAGGGAGGTTGAGAAGCTACAGTCAGGTGTCTTATACAAGAAATGGGGAAGTGATTATTTCTGTTTCCTACTGCTCAGTACTCGTGAGGGCACCTTGAGAACGGTGTGCCCATTGCTGGGACTCCCAGCACAAGAAGGATGCTGACAAGCAAATCCAGTGAAGTGCCACAAGGAGCCTTTTAAGAGTCTGGAGCACATGCTGTTTACGGGGCCCAGGCAGCTGGATTAATTTAAGAACAGGCTGATTTATGTAGTCTTACTCTACCTAGAGGGGGTAGAAGGTTCTCAGAGATGCAGAGGAAGGACAAGAGACATGGGTCACAGTTGGTGGCTAAGTCTTAAACAGGGGTGAGGAAAAAATTCTTCCCTGGGAATGCTGCTGTGGGAAGAGGTTACTCTAAGAAGCTGTGGAGTCACCAACCTTGGAAGTTTTTCAAATTCAGCTGGAGAAGATCTTAAGTAATATGATACAGCTTTGAAGTTTGTCCTGCTTTGAGCATGGGGTTGGACTAGGTGATCTCAAGAGGTCCCTTCCAACCTGGATTATTCCGTGAGTGCAAAGAGTATTACTGAGTGGTTTCTTGGAGCAGAAGGCTGACTCTTAAGTTTCTTCTGAGGTTAAAGAGTGATTAAGGGAGTGTGTGAAAAAGAGGTTGATTTTTTTTTTCTGTTCCTCACCCTTGAGTTTAAATAGTTTCTGTTTAGCAAACCTTTTTGGAGTGCTGCTGTTGTGTCATTATTGGTTTTGTGAGATGCTAGCTAAAATGAAGTGTCGGTATGAATTAAGAGTGGCAACTATAGTCTTGACCTTCAAAAGAAAGGCAAGGTTTTCTTAGCAATTACTGTCCTGAAAGTGTAGCTGCTGGTAAAATAATGGGCATGATATTAAAAGAGGATGCAAAATTAAGAGTCCGCAGGGTGACAGAATTGTAAGCAATAACAACATGAGTTCATAAAAAATAAATTACAGACAATGTAATAGCTTTTTTTATAGAATTGCAAAAATAATGATTTCAGGGAATGAAGAGGGAAGTAGGTGTATGCTTACTTTCTAACATGAAGATTAACTGAAATTGGTTTGGGTAGGAAGAGTATCAGGTCGATTGAAAGTTGGGTGAAAGCGAACAAAAGCTGATTATCAACAGCACTGCAATGGTTATCTAGGTTGGGAGTTAAACTGGTGTTGTGTAACATTTCTGCTAATGATAAGGCAGAAGGAGAGACAAAATACTCTTAATGAGCTTTGAAAATAAACTGGGAATTGGGAGCCTCGGAGCAGAAAAGTAAAGGAGGAGTGGGTTTAGATACATAAAGAGAAAATAAAACGAGATTTAACTTGGAGAACTGTTAAATCAGGAGCATGCATGCTATCTAGAGCGTATATCCTAAACAGAAGTGGGGAGAGAGGGGTTCAAAAGAGAGGTGCCAGTTTGTGGTACTGGAAATGGCAGCTAGGATCATAGAACCCTTTCTGACAGGGGGACTTGGTCTTGCCCCTGCCACTGGACCTGAAGTCCCCTGCCCACGCCGTTGGGCTGGCACAACAGAGTACACTGTTTGCAGAACTCACTTAGAATAAACTTTGTCCTGTCAGTACTCCCTCTAATAGCATTTTGGAGGTACTGGGATGACCTGTTGGTAAAGTTTGTTGCTTGGAAGTGCCTGTCTTGATAGAATGAGATTGGCTTGAAAGGATTGCACCAGGAACTGTTCAGATAACGAACTGAATGAACAGTTATGGGCATGTGGGGCTTAATGTCATAGTTTATGGTGGAAGGTGTGCGAGGAAAAGGATACACGGCTGAAAGTGTGTTTTAGTGGTATGTCTTATGCTTACGTAGTGCTCTCTGTATGTGTCTTTTGTATGATGCGTTGTGCATACCGTTCTCAGAATCACAGAATCATCATGGTTGGGTGGGACCTCTGAGGTCATCAAGTCCAACCACAAAAAAAAATCCCCCAAAACCAAAAAATACCCCACCAAACCAACAACACACACAACACCCCACCTCATCACACCCACCCACTAACCAACAATCTCGGGCACTAGAGCATGCCCTGAAGAGCCATGTCTACACGTTTCTTAAATACCTCCAGGGATGGTGACTCCACCACCTCCCTGTGCAACTTATAGAATCCTCTGACTCCACCACGCTAGCAAGGGCTCACTTTTCTCAATATTGATAATGTGCACCTGCTGGAAACAGGTCTGTGCAACGCCAAAGCTTAACTGATTATTTTTTGTATTGCAGACTTGTCTTAAGAACTGTAGTGAGGGTCTAGACTTAAGAGCTGTAAAACACAAAGCAGAAAATGATCCTTGGCTCAGGGTTTATGCTAACTATTACAGTACCCCTCAAATTCTTTATGACTGCTCACAACCTCCTTTGGCCCTCTAGCATGCAGAGTGGTTCACTTCTGCCCTGCTAGGTGCAAGCTGAGAGCTGATACTGAGCTACATGAGTTATTCTTATTTACATGAAAGGATGTAGTATGTACATTTGATCTCATTGTATAAAAGATCATGATTTGGAGGAAAAAAAAAAAGATATATAATAGTGAGTGAACCTCACCTTCCTAGCCTGAAAAGAATTTTTAACCTGAAATTAGCTTAATTTGTTATTTAGAGGTAGTTAAGGATCAGCACAATCCATAGCCAGGTTGCTTTTTTTGGTTTTCGTGTTTTGGGTTGTTTTTTTTTTTACTTCTCTGCCTAATGAGAGGGGTGTTAGGCACAGCTAAGATTTAGGTAAAGGTGATTTTTACCCTTGGAGGAAGAATGGGGCTAATGTGCTGGTTAAGTTAAGGGTCACAGGGCTCTGGGGGAAGTAAGTTTCAATCAGAACATAAGCCTGTGTAGAGATGCTTATATGAAGAATGTATTGAATGAGGACTGTGTGCCAGTTACAAGTCTGTGCTAGACTCTTGAAGACTTGTTAGCTGGCTGAAATACAGAAATAAGCATACACATTAGTATGACTCTATTTTTGCATATAAACTTAATAGCTTGAGCTAATACTTTCTGTCTTGGGTTCCATTTTTGTACTTGTCTTCTGGATGACTCAGTGCTATTAGGGTGGAGCGTATTGCTAGTTTTTGTACGTATTGTAGAAAAAGGTAAAAAAAGTAAAATTACCCTGAATGTTGTTGGGAGTGGTCTGTTTGAGCATTGCCTGAGAGCTGTCAAGCTCTGTGTAGAACGACTAAAATATTTGCATGTTTTGGGATCCCTTTTTCAATGATCACATGAAGGCAGCCTTCAAGGCGAGCTTCTGCCTCATCTCCTCCTGGCTGTGCTGCTCTGGTTGTTGCATCCCCATTGACTGCAGCTCAGCTGGCAACTTCACTCAAACTCTCTCTAACATCTTTAGCAAAAAGCTAAAGAGATCTGGCTCTCGTATAAGGCATGTCATTTCTTTTAGCTCCTGCTTACTGTTAACGATTCCAGGGACACCTGTAGCACGGTCATAAGGATCGGGTTCAGTTGTTTGGAAAAAAGAGGAAAAAGTATTTATTTAATCCTCATAGGTATGGAAATAAAAATGATGTTCAGGTTAATACATGCAGGTTGTGCCATCCAGTCAAGTCATGGCTGCTTTATGGTGGGAGACCATAAATTTTCTTGCAGAGTGCCCTGCACCGAAAGAGAGAGCCTGGGCATTTTTGCACATACCTAAGGTTCATGAGGACAGCTGCCAAACTACTGTGACCTGACTTAGGAATATTTGCTTCCTGCTACTATTGTGATGTGTGCTTAAGACTACTCTGCACACTGGTGGAGGTGAAGGTGTGACAGCCCAGCTGCAGTTCGGACTTTTACCATTTGAAATTCTGCCAAAAGCAAAATGCATGACTTCCGATTTTCTTTTGGGCTTCTATGGTTGGCCTCATTATCATAGAACAACATGAATGTCTAGAGCTGGAAGAGACCTTAAAAATCATGTAGTTCCAACCCTCCTGTCACGGGCAGGGGCACCTCCCACCAGACCAGATTACTCAAAGCCCCATCCAACTTGGCCTTGAAGCCCTCCAGGGATGGGGCAGCCATAGCTTCTCTGGGCAACCTGGTCCAGTGTCTCACCACCCTCACAGGAAAGAATTTTTTCCTGATATCTAATCTAAATCTCCTCTATTTCAGTTTAAAACCATTACCCCTCTTCCTATGGCTACACTCCCTGATAAAGAATTCCTCTCCATCTTTCCTGTGGGCCCCCTTTAGGTACTGGAAAGCTGCTATAAGGTCACCCCGGAGC
This sequence comes from Tringa tobata, assembly GCA_033628505.1. Classification (NCBI taxonomy): domain Eukaryota; kingdom Metazoa; phylum Chordata; class Aves; order Charadriiformes; family Scolopacidae; genus Tringa; species Tringa tobata. Next base: position 2,410,403 of record JAHREE010000286.1, read on the forward strand.
CTTCTCTTCTCCAGGCTGAACAACCCCAAATTTCTCATCCTGTCCTCATAGGAGAGATGCTCCAGCCCTCTGATCATCTTTGTGGCCCTCCTGTGGACTCGCTCCAACAGGTTGATGTCCTTCTTATGTTGGAGGCCCCAGAGCTGGACACAGCATTCCAGGTGGGGTGTCAAAAGAGCAGAGAGGGGCAGGATCATCTCCCCTCAACCTGCAGGTCACACACACATCCTCCCACCCCACCTCAGACCACAGTGTCTCCCCATTGTCCCTCTGGGTAGGCAGGCAGGGTGACAGCCCAGAGCCATGGGCATGCCTGTTCCTGAGGCTGGGTGAGCCTTGCTGGCTATTCCACCTTGGTGCTATTGATACCCCAAACACGTGCTGTGTGTCGGGTTGGGTTTCCAGGGCTCGTGTGGCACTGTGCCCGCTCCCTGCTCTCAGCTTTGATTGAAGCTGATAGACAGGCCGGTTCCTTGAATCTTGCTTCTATGGAAATCCGGAGTGAAAGTCAGTCATGCAGTTTGGGGAGGGAAGAGTGGCTAGAATCAGTTGGTGTTGCCACGTTGCAACTTTGTTTATAGCTAAGAGGTAGTTTTTCTGGGTTTTTTTTGTGTTGTTTAGGAAGTCTGGAGGCGAAGAATCCACCAGGATGACCTAGAACTGACCACTGAACTACTTAGATTTATTTCTGTATTTCTGTATTTCTTACAGACCTCAAAAGGAAGTTAAGGTGGTGGTAATAATAATAATAATAATAATAATAATAATTCTTATTCTTATATCTTGCACGTCTGAGGAGAAAGACCTAGGAGTCCTGGTGGACAACAGGATGACCATGAGCCAAAAACATGCCGTTGTGGCCAAGAAGGCCAATGGCATCCTGGGGGGCATCAGGAAGAGTGTGACCAGCAGGTTGAGGGAGGTCATCCTGCCCCTCTGCTCTGCCCTGGGGAGGCCCCATCTGGAGCACTGGGATCAGTTCTGGGCTCCCCAGTTCCAGAAGGACAGGGAACTGCTGGAGAGAGTACAGAGGCTACAAAGATGATGAGGGGCCTGGAGCATGTCTCTTACGAGGAAAGGCTGAGGGACTTGGGTCTTTTTAGTCTTGAGAAGAGAGGGCTGATGGGGGATCTGATCAACGCTTATAAATACTTAAAGGGTGGGCATCAAGAGGATGGGGCCAGTCTTTTTTCAGTGATGCCCAGTGACAGGACAAGAGGAAATGGGCACAAACTTGAATGTAAGAAGTTCCACCTAAACATGAGAAGGAACTTCTTTCCTGTAAGGGTGGCAGAGCTCTGGAAGAGGCTGCCCAGAGAGGTGGTAGAGTCTCCTCTGGAGACATTCAAAACCCGCCTGGACACGTTCCTGTGCAACCTACTCTGGGTGGACCTGCTTTGGCAGGGGGGTTGGACTAGATGATCTCCAGAGGTCCCTTCCAACCCCGTATCATTCTGTGACTCTGTGATTCTGTAATTTTCTGCATGTTCATCCCCTTTGACTCTTCTAACAGCTTTAAGTGTGCACTTACCTGTACTGACATGCTGAAATGAGAGTTAAAACTGTCAGGGAGCCCTGAGCTTGTTAAGAACAGAAGAATTGCTTATTATTTTTTAAATCTATAGGAACTATGCCATTGTTTTTATTTTGGACTGTGAGTCCAAATCAGAGTTTCCTCTGATTGCTAGTTTATGCTATTTTAACATAGAATATGATCACTTGCTCTGGGAAGAAACTCTGTTGTCAACCTGCATGGCTATCAAGATTAGCCTTGAAAAGATAAATCATGTAAGGGTATGAAAATCCATTTGGTTCTGTAAGAATGAAAGGATTGTACAGCACTTTGAATGTATGTACATACAATTCTTTAACTTGATCATCCAAATTAATTGGTTTTTTTATAGTCACAGGAGTACCAGAAGTTGGGAAGTTAAAGAGATTTAAATTCTTGCAGCAGTTCCCTCAAAATAGCTCTTTAGCATTTTTAGCACCCAAGAACAGCCCCACGTTTGTTTGTTTTCTTCATATTTTATGTTCCTTGTAAAGACACAGCAAACACTGCAGAGGAGTGTTTCCATATGCTAATGCTTGCTGTGGCAAAGAGGTTAGAGACAATGTGACTAATAATCCTTCAAAATCCTAAAGAAAATAACAGGCCATGTATATCTGCTGCAGAATTTAGGTGGGCTCATCCCGATGACAAGACTGTCAGTAACTGTTAAAGGCTCTAACAATAAAGCAATTATTTGGGAATGTGGCCAGATGTAGCACCGTTTTTCTTGGTAAATTGCCTTTTTTCCTTTGAAAGACTTGTCCCTTACTCAGTATTTTGATGAAAGGCTTTAATAATCAGGCCAATATGCATTATTCATATACTGAGTCTGGTATCTCTCGTAGTACTTAAAAGGAACAGCAGTTGCTAAAATCAAATTCTTGTCCAAAAAGTTTTATTCGCTCTTATTGCAGTAGCATCTGAGATGCCCTGAACTAAGGTGTTTGTGTGAGCAAAAGGATTTTTCTCTCTCCTCCTTTTACTCCCATCCTTTTCCTTATTCTCCCTCCCCTCTTTGTCACTGATTGTTTTTGTGCAAAGTTTCAAGGACTCTCCTTTCTTCCTCAGTGGGGCTATAAGCAGAGAACGTAAAGCTTAGTGAGAGACTTGCAACACAAGGTGTGTCTGAAACAATTTCTAGACTGTTTGTAAAAACTGACATTGTTTTATGTTGGTAATGCCCAGTTAAGGAGATGGGTGCATCTAAAACTGTATCAGCTTGTCACGTCAAAGTCCTTAAACACCTTTCACCTGTCACGACATAGTGGCAACACCAAAAGAAATTTCAGCATCTCTGTGCTCAAGGATTGAGATTTCTTCTTCCATATAAACGACTTTAATTTGGGATCTTTCAGAAATTTACTCTTGAGGAGATTAAACCAGCCCTTCATCTGTGCAGCTGGTACATCTCTAGGGGCAGATGGGTTGCCTTTAATTACTAACCCCTGTTTTTTCAAATAGATAGCATTCCTTTCCCTGGGGAAGGTCCTGCATTCTGAGTAATACATCCGTGTAAGGGATTCACACTCTAGGAGGAAAAAAAAAAAAAAAAAGCAGAACACGATGATGGGTAAGACTGGAATTTGTTTCGTCATTTCTTCTGTTAAACGTGTTTTTCAAGACGACAGTAGTTAACAAGTTAGAAAGGATAACTACCAAATTAATTCACACAAATCAGACAAGCTTTATGATCTGCAGATACTCAATTGGTAGGATGAGGATCTTCCTAATTTGTCAAATCTAGCGACTGATAAAAACCGTATTTTTTTTCCCCCTCCTCATCAGAGTGATGGCAATTTCAATTTGCCAGTTTTTCAGTGCTTGCAATTGTACTTGTAAGCAAGTCACTACTACTCTATCCTTGGTAAGCTCTGCACCATGAGTTCAGTGTCGGTCTTTCGCACCCCCGGGATGAGTTAAGCTGTAATAGAGAATGACACAGTTTATCTTTGGGGTCACTGGCTGACTCATGTTTTGGATATTGGGACAAAATCTTAGAATCACAGCAAAATCTAGGTTGGAAGGAGATGCTGGAGACCACGTGCTCCAACCTTCTGTTGAACGCAGGGCCCCGGTTTAGGTTATCCAGGCCCCTGTCAAGATGAATCTTGAATATTTCCGGTGAGGGAGATTCTACCATTTGTCTAGGCAATCTATCCCAGTGTTTAATTGTTCTCTCACGGAGGGATTTTTTCCCCCTTATCCAGACCAAATGTTCCTCTGAGCAACTTATTTCTTGTCCTGCCAACATGCATCCTCGTGAACAAAGTACCACCATCTTCTGTAACTGCCTTTTAGTTCTTGGAAGACATTGATTAGCCTTCTGGAAAGTGAGTCTTTTAGGTGTTAGGCAGCACATCTGTCTTGACCTTAGTGTCTGCCTAAATCCCTAGTATTAATATTTTATGAACTGAAAGATTTCAAAATAGCTTGTAACATCTCTTGAGGGTATCTTCATTTGGAATTCTGTCCCTCAGCGGATAACTTTTATCTTCCATAATAGAAGTCAATGCTCTAAGATTTCCTAGTATTGAGAAATGTGTGTCAATAATACGTATCTGGCTTTTCAAGGGGTTTACAGATTGTGCATAAGAGCTACTGGTGAGCAGTCTGTGAAATCTGACAGGTAATGTGGTTGGGAGAACTTTGCAGGAATAATGTAGTAGCGTACCATGCCAGACTTTAAGTTGTCTGGGATTTTTTTCCACTGCTTGAGAATGTAGGACACTGTGTAGGATTCTGTTTTAGATTCTTTGGCTTTTAAGTATTTGTTCTTTATATTAAAATAAAAATAACCAGATCTTAAATATGAAGGATGTTTAAAATGTATGAAGATAGCTCTGTGATAGACATTTTGAAGGCTCCGGTGCCTGGGAACAATTCACTAGGGAACAATTCACAGGGAAGAATTCATTATTCCCCCCTCTCTGCTTCCCACCTACAGCTTGATATTGATGTAGTCTTTCAGTCTCAGTTAGAGATCATCGATGCTTGAGAGAGACTATATAAACATAGCGAATGTATGAGGTAGGGACAAAACTGAGGCATCTGTATAAATGGAGCTAAAAGTGCAACAGAATAGCAGTAGGCGCTCTCTGGGAGGCCCCGAACTGGAATAAGGTTTCTTTGAAATGATCAGACACTTTCTTAGTCTTTTTTTTTTGCAGCATAATACATAAACCTGGCATCAAATTGCGGGACAGGTGCAAAGCATCATTGTGTTTGGAAAAATATCCTGTGTAGAAAGAGAAACTGCACCTTCCGATCCTTCAGCTCTGTTCCCTTTTTATGTTCAGAGATCCCTAACTCCTGATTCTATTGATTAAGCTTTTATTGCTTTTTGTTTCCTTTAACCCTACAGAGTTCCAGTGGTACAGCTGTCAGGGAGCGAGGAGAGTTTTTTCTTTCTTTATTTTCAATCTCAGGCCAAATTACTTACCATAGTTAAAATTTCTGAACCTTTGTTTTCAGTGTATGGGGCAAAAAGCATTCAAGTTGGTTTAGAAGAAAAAAGACAGGGAACTGAGCTGTCTTGATTTAGCAATCCTTAGAATAAGAAGCACAGTATTTAAGAGGTCAGTTTATGCAATCAGGTTTTGCTTGGACTCATGTTTAAAGCTTGTGTATCTGAGTATAGTATTTTTTCAAAAGAAGACAAACATACAGAATCTTTTCATGATTGTATCTGCCAAATTACCTTGCTTCAGCTTGCAGTAGAAGGGAGTAACCCCATTACTAATAAATATTTAATAAAAGTTTCCATGCTATTGGAATAGAAACACTAAGTGCTATACAAGAGTATCCTGTAATAAAACCAACGGCACAGAAGGAGGTGGGGGAGGAGGAGACTGAGATGTGGTTACTTTATAAAAGTTGAGTTTCAGATATGGGATAGGATGATGAGCTCATAAAACACTTCTGGAAAGTGTCTGGGTGACCTGAGAGAATTTCATGTTTCTTCTGGCCAGATGCTTTTCAGGGAAGGGACTAATGTGACACACTAAATGACCATATGAGAAAAATAACATAGAAGGAGAACTGATAGGCTGGATAAAATCCAGGGAGCAAAGTATCTCGCATGGTAGGAGCATTGATGTCCAAACCTGTAGAGATTTGTTTTATAGACACTGAGATTATAGGGTTAAAGCAACAGCAAAAGCGAGCAAAACATTACCACATGGACTCTCTTCTTGCAGATTCACTTTATAATTGCCTGGAAAGCCTGTTCAGTAAATTACGTTAGGTTTGAAATTAGCCTAGACTTGGACATTTAGGAAAGAAGAGAGAAAGATCATCCACGTATTGTCACGATGATCATCAAATTTAATGTCTACAAGGTGTAGTTGGACCAAAACTAGCACTGTCTACCCTTATGTGGTAATGCATTTTGGAAGCCTTTAGTTTAGTTCATGTTGTTTAAAAACCTGCCTGGATACACACCATTTACTTCAAGCGTTTATGGCCGTGTATTTGATAGATTCTTCTGAACCAGTCTGCAGAGCAGAGCATGAAGCATTGTGTTGGTCGCTTCTGAAACAAAATGCCAGCATCCCAATTAATTTGTAAATGGAAAACGTCTGCCAGTGATGAATTAGCAAAGTGCTGCTTCTAAAGGCCAATTGATATTTCATTCCGTAACTACCGCATACTTGTTAAACGCTTAAGTAGATCAGAGCAGACTGAATGACACAAATAGTTTTCCCCACCAAAAACCACTTTTTTGTTTTTCAGTTGCCGCTAGGAGGACTTTTTGCAAGGTTCTTAGTTTCTGGCTGCTGATCAAGGGTATCTTAGTTTTCTTATGTCTGAGAGACACTGGTGGTGCAACTAAACTTTTTCCAAACTCAAGTGAATGTGGGCTTGGCTTTTGGGAAGGACTCAAGCACGCTTGCATCCATTCGCACCCCATATTAGGCTCTGAATGCCTGGCATTGCAGCTAGCACACAGCATGCTCACCAAGTGCAAATGAGTCCTCCTTAATGTGGATAAGGTCATAAAACTATGTTTTGCCACTATACCTCTGCCTTTACAGAAGCTCATTAATTAAAAAGTAAAAAGTTAAGTAGCTCCTACTGTAAATCAGGTGATTGAACTGCTGCATGGGTTTTTTTTGTGGTTCGACACAGGGTCAAGTCAAACTCTACTCTTTCCTTTCCTCCTTTGTCTTTTTAAATTTCTCACGCCCTTTTAATAAGAGCTGTCACTGATTACAAAGCTCATGTTACACGTGCAGCTCCGGTACATAAACCTGCTGGGATTCAAGTGATAGATTTACCTTGGTTTCATTTTTACACCATTTCTTGTGTCTCATGCAGAATAGATGAGAACCATTTAGCCTCGTTCTTGCGAGATGAGTAAGTTGGCTAAAGTATCTGCCTCCTCTTGGGATTTAAATCTGACTGCTGTAGTTGGCAAAGCAAAAAGCATTAATTGCATGACTGTTATGTTATAGACACATGCTGTAAAAATAGCATGCTAAAGTTGACCATACCCCACAGTGTTACCACACCACACGCAAGAAGCTTTACTGTGAGAGCAGATAAGCTTTATTGCAAGGACAGATGGAAATGATCAGATAGGGTTGTTTTTATAAATCTAAGGAGCTTCAAGGCAGAAAAGAGTTCATGGGCTTTGCTCTCGTGTCCTGGCTTGAGGTAAAACAGAACTAATTTTCTATTCAGTAATTTTACTTTTTTAGCTGGGCCTCTTCTAGCTAACTAAACTATGAAATTAATACAGTATTGTTCAGAAACTGTTCCCTCTCACAGTGGTAAGACCTGATTATCCCAAGGAATGGTAGACAGAGAGGCCCTTGCTTATGCTTATTGCTATAACAACCAAGGTCAGGCAAATTTGTTATTTGCCCCGTTGGAGGGTTGGAAGTGGAAAAGCGTAGAGGGGTCCCACCTGCAGGGAGGAACAGACAGGACAGGTGACCCAAACCTGACCAACAGGGTATTCCATCCCCTCCACATCACACTCAGTATAAAAGCTGAGGGATCAAAGGGTCAGCTCTTTTTCTTCACTGGCTGACGTCCGAGGAGGACCCTGTCTGTTCGTCTGCCTTTGATCCTGATCCGAGCATTCCTGACTCCAGAGCTGGAATGCAGCTCCTGTCCATCACCAAGTCCAGCCTGGGACTTTTCCCTATGTCTGCTGGTGGTGTGATCATCATCCTGGGAGCTTGATATGGTTTTGTATATATACTGTATACTTTTTCTTTTTTTTTTTTTTTTTAATTTTATTATTATCATTTATTATTTCAATATCTATTAATATTTTCATTAAGTTTAGGGTTTTTTCTAAGCTCATAAATCTCTTTATCACTTCTTCTCCTCTCTTTTTCTCAGAGGGGGGAGGGAAGGGCCATCTGTCGTTCTGATTGGTCAGTCTGGTCAAAACCATGACAAATTGCTTCTTGTGAAGTTTGTTGGAAGCTATAGAAAAGAGACCAGCCCAAACCAGCAGGGTGAAATGCGGCTATTGGGCAGTGGCTTGATCAGAACTTGAGAGCCGCCCTTAACGGCACTCCAGGTGTGTTCCAGTTATCTTGAAATTATTAAAAAAATAATTGGGGGTGTTGGTGGACTGTCGGCTGAACAGGAGCCAGCAGTGTGCCCAGGTGGCCAAGAAGGCCAACAGCATCCTGGCCTGTATCAGGAACAGTGTGGTGAGTAGGACCCAAGAGGTGATCGTCCCCCTGTACTGGGCACTGGTGAGGCCCCACCTCGAGTCCTGTGTCCAGTTTTGGGCCCCTTCCCACAAAAAAGACATCGAGGTGCTGGAGCGGGTCCAGAGAAGGACAATGAAGCTGGTGAGGCGTCTGGAGAGTAAGTCTTATGAGGAGAGGCTGAGGGAGCTGGGGGTGTTCAGTCTGAAGAAGAGGAGGCTGAGGGGAGACCTTATCGCTCTCTACAACTACCTGAAAGGAGGGTGTAGAGAGGTGGGGGTTGGTCTCTTCTCCCAAGTCACAGGCGATAGGACTAGAGGAAATGGCCTCAAGTTGTGCCAGGGGAGGTTCAGATTGGATATTAGGAAAAATTTCTTCACGGAAAGGGTTATTGAGCATTGGAATGGGCTGCCCAGGGAAGTGGTTGAGGCACCATCCCTGGAGGTGTTCAAGAGATGGGTTGACATGGTCCTCAGGAATATGGTTTAGTGATTTTTATTGCTTATTTCTTTTTCTTTTTTTTTTTTTTTTTTTGGTCAGAGTTAGTTTGATGGTTGGACTAGATGATCTTTAAGGTCCCTTCCAACCTAGACGATTCTATGATTCTAAGATTCTAAAACCTGTTTCTCGTGAATTCAGGTATGTCTCCCTTGGAAGACAAAAGGCAGTATGTGCGAGGAATTGTCAGGCAGTGTAGCTTATTGCCACAGTTGGTGGACTTCACCCTAGATCCCACCTTTGTTTCCAACATTTCTGCCCTGGGTCACATTAGGGGCCCAGCAAGGGGGGAACCTTGTACTGTGGCTTGAACTCAGCCTGCTCTGCTGATAACCATCAGCTGTGATGCTACTGGCTCTGAGCAGTACTTAATTAATTTGGCAGTTTGACTCCTTTAATGAAAGCTGTGTCTCTTTGACCTGAAGTTGGACGCTGGGGTCAGGTTTTGCTTGGAAATGCTGCTACTAAACAGCCTTACGGTGACTCACGCATCTCTGAGGTGATGTCTCTCCGGTACGGCAGTCATCTGTCACTTCCAGTGGTGTCTTAAATTGGAGACTGGGGCTGGTGATGAGTTAAATGGGATAGGGAGCCTAAAATAATGGTGTAAGTTTGCTGCCCATTGTAGATATCTGGGTCTCTGCCAGCCCTGACACAGTGGTTTTAAATGTCCCCATTCATGGAATTGCACCTGTTTATGCTTAAGTGCCAAAAAATAAATATTTTAGCAGTGAAGGAATTCACTCAATTGTGAAAAGAATGTGTGTGGAAATGTTCCTTCACAGCATAATTGAGCAGGTTTCGGAGATGTGTGCTGCCTTTTAAAAATGAATGCTCACATCATTCTCATGGCTCTTTCTTCAGATGGAACCATATGTATGAGGGGTTTTTTAGAAAAATTTGTTTGTTTTAAAGTTTAATGGTTCTGCTAAAACATAGACACCAGCTATCAGTTGATTCAGAACAGCACACTGCTGGTGTAAGATGGCCTCTTTAAAACAGAGGTTATAGAATATCCACCTGATTTTCTTCAAAGAACTTGTACGTATTGGACAGGGTTAGAAGATTTCCTGTATTAATGAAGTCCTCCTACGCTGTCCAAGAGGAAGAAGGGATGCCTTCTCTTATAATAGGCAAAAGTCTTGTGCTGTTTGTTAGCTTTCTTTAATCCGTAGTCAATGGGGAAGACGTAAAAATCTAAACTGTCATTTGAAGTGGGAGTGGAAGAGAAGCACTCAGATCATGTACCTTACCTCTGCAATAAATATGTGGTAAATAAGAAGAACCCCTCTCACTTCCTCTTCCCTGCTTGCTTTTTTTGGCCTTTAATTTTTAAAGCACGGTTTTGGAGATGTGACTTGTGATGTCTCATCCCATGGGGATATCGGGGGTATGATGTTGCTGCTGTCCTGTCTGTGGTTGACAGCTTTCTGCTCCCTTGATCTTGTTTCCTCTGTGTGCAGGAAAAAGCACTTGTCTGCATATGCTTTTTTGTCTACTGGGAGGGGACAGCAGTTGGTGCTGCACATTTATTTGCATCATCGATGGCCAAAGCTTGGTTTGGTTTACATTAGCTTCTTTGCAAGTAGCCCCTGACTTTAAAGATGGCCTTATTGATGAATTTACGAGTAACTGGTATTATATTAATGCTGTTGTGAGAAAAGCCCCTTTCCTCCTACAGGTAAGGTGCAGAATTTGAATGAAAAGGATTCTCCTGTTAGGCTCTGAAATATTGAGCTTTTCAGAGACCAAATTTTGAATCTGGAATTGAAAAGCAGAATAGGAATGATGAGGAAAGGTCTGTTGAATCTGAATGACTTCACTTTCATAAAGGTAAAGGGTTGATAGAAACAGAATTTATTAAATTAATTTTTAATTTGAATATTAACTCTTGCCCTTTAAAAAGAAGGTCTTTTCATCAGCAGATTGAAAAAGATTATGGTATAAACATAGCTCAATTAGAAAGAAGTCCTAAGATGGTTAATTGAAATTATTAGGGAGTCAGAGATTTTTCAGTAACAGGAGACACTGAAAAGATTAAGTGCTTAGATTGATGAAGGACAAATGATATGGGATGTAACAGAGGATTACAAAATGATGAATTATGGGATAAATATGGGTGCTAGAACAGACGAAGCTGGAGGGCTTAATGCTGACAGCGAATAAGAGAAAGATGTTCTTTTTCTTCACATAATGCACACCTCTGGAACTCACTGCTGTAAGATTGAGGCTCAGCAGAATTTAAGGAGGATTAGCTGTTGGTGGAGACGGATCAATGTATTCATTGCTATAGAAGAGGACATAAATGCCCTGTAATTAAAAGGGATGCAGATTTTTGTGCTAAAAGGCAGAGATGGACTGTTCCAAGACATCTGGTACTCTCTGCTGCCCGGCAGGATAGGACTATCTGCCTGGGTGTGTGCTGTTCTCTTGCCCCTCATATTTTCTATTTTTTCCCACCTGCCAGTGGGAGAATTGGTAAGGTAATTTTGGGACTTGAAAAAAATGTCAAATATAGCTGGCTCTGAATATAATCACTATTAATGTCTTCTCTTGTTTTCTGCCTGGATTATAGATTGTCTGTTATATGTGTTGACCTGATCTCCGTATGTACACTGCCAAGCCCAAGAAGACTCTGAATTTCAGGGCTTCTCAGAAACAAACAATAAATAAACTTTCTAGATTTGAGTTCTTAAAGGTGAAAATAGCAATGGGGAATTGCATTCCAACATGATCTCTAGAGGGCTTCTTTCAGATTTAGCATAGTTCATGATGTCATTTATAAAGGGAAAACAAAACCCCAAAAGACCCTTGTGCTAGCGTGAATGTTTTGATTTAAAAGTTTAAACATAGGTCGCAGGACTTATATTTTTTATGAAGTTAACTTTTCTGTTGCTTTGGAAACTCAGGCATTCTTTCTGCTCAGTTCCTTGAGGGACAGCTGGTATGACAGTGTGACATAATCACAATTTCTTGGCTTTGGCACCCTATAGTACATTTTGACCCTCATCTCCCATGTCTCCTGTGCATTAACGTATTGAGTCATCACATCTGCATCCGATGACATGGTTTACAACTAGTTCCTTTTTACAGTTTTGGTACAAAATCCTAATTGAGAAATGTCAGCCACGTATGCCCTGTTGGCAGTAAACGATTTTTAATAGAAATTCCAGGACCAAATGACATAGAATGTTTGGCTCTAGCAAAGGGAGAGTCTGTGTTTTGCTTCCAACTTATGCTGTACGTACATTTACCTGTCCCAGGTCCTTTCACCTGGAGGTGGAACTGAGTGTCAGATGATACCTGTTGGACTCCCTGGGTCTTGCTACAGAGTGAAGAAAGAAGGGCATGAGCTTGCCTCTGTCCTCTCTCACGACACATTAGAAGAGAATTATGTACAGACACCAGCTGTGAGTGAGTCTGTGTCTTAATGAATCCAGTCTCCTCCTCCATCATTTGTCTGTCTGTCCACCAAGTGCCCAAAGAAGTGGGGGTTTTCTGAAGGTATTAGCTATTTATGCTAGTAGGGAAACTAAGTATGCATTTAAGTCTCCTCTAAACACTTGGTAGTGTTTCTTTTTAGCATTTATAACAAGCTGTTTGTATATGCTCTAAATGATGTGGCAAGCTATGAGCAGTGATTGGAGACTCCGAAACTGAAGTTACAGTTCTTCTCTCTGTTAGAAAAATAAAAGTGTGCCAAAGCCAAAATATAGCTTGGGATATTTGGTTCTGAAAAAAACCAGGCAGGTTTCAAAACTTGCCTACCAGACAGAGTTGTCCTTGAAACCTACCTTGTTTCTGCCCAATCCCATGATGGGATTTACAACATGCAAGCCTGGAGCTTGGCAGGCCCCAGGATGTGCAATATAATCCTCAGAGCATCCAGGTTTTTGGTTTTAAATCCTGCAGCCTTAGGAGCCTTGGGAACTCCAGGTATTTTGACTTGCTGGAGTCTGTAAGGTCCTTGTGGAACCAGGAACATGGAAGTCCTGAGAACTCAATGTTTTTGTCTCTCACGTGATAACTAATTTCAGTTTGATTTTTTTGGACATTCTTTTCCCTTTAAGCTTATTCCAAAATAAATCGTGTGGGGTTTTTAATGTGAGCTTTCATCTGCATACAACTCTATGCCAGAGTCATAAGCATAATAAGTGTAAGTCATATGCCAGAGTCATTTCCAACCCTTGTTCCATATCTCATTCTCGTGGCCTTCCAGGATTCAGAGCAGTGACTGGAAGGATGTAGTCACTGAATTTATACTCAGCAATCTCGGTTCTTTGTCTACCTAGTGTACCCTGAGGAAGGCTTGTATAATTGAGTTCTTGGCCATATCATTCAAAAGAAAAGAATAAATTTTAGAACCCTATCCCTCAAACACTTGATAGTATATGCATTTGTGTGTCTCTCTGCAGGGCTGAGTATTATCCTGAAGTCATGTGGCAGGGTTACTAAAACTCATGATTTCTAAAAAGAATTAATTTGAGAATGCTGCAGTGGTTAGTGTATTGGCTGAGGCCATGTGAAGCACAGATTCAGTTTCCTTCTCTGCCAGCAAATGTCTTGGTTCTCGAGTTCCCCATGTTTAAAATTGTGATGATACTGAATCACAGAATGGTAGGGGTTGGAAGGAACTTTTGGAGATCATCTAGTCCAACTCCCCTGCCAAAGCAGGTTCAGCTAGAGTAGTTTGGGCAGGAACTCATTCAGGCAGGTTTTGAATATCTCCAGACAAGGAGACTCCACATCCTCTCTGGGCAGTCTGTTCCAGTGCTCTATGACCCTTGCGGTAAAGAGGTTTTTTCTCATGTTGAGGTGGAATTTCCTGTGTTCTAGTTTGTGCCTGTTGCCTCTTGTCCTGTCTCTGGGCATCACTGAAAGGAGTCTGGCCCCATCCTCATGACATACACCCTTTATATATTTATAAGGATTGATGAGATGCCCTCTCAGTCTTCTCTTCTCCAGACTAAAAAGACCTAAGTCCCTCAGCCTTTCATCGTAAGAAAGATGCTCCAGTCCCTAGATCATCTTTGTAGCCCTCTGCTGGACCTTCTCCAGTAATCCTTCCTTGTCTTTCTTGA
>JAHREE010000286.1:2424500-2448931 GCA_033628505.1 Tringa tobata
GTTATGCCCTCTCTGTTTGGGAGTCCTAGCAGGAATGTTGTGCTACTCTCTGGAAAAGAAATGTGGCATTTGGGTCGGTATTTCTGGTTCACAGGCTACCTGTGATGAAGGTGGCCTATTGCCGTACACAAGAACAATCTCTGACACACTAATTAAATAGAATGTAAGTGGCTGCAGGTTGAGATATCCTTACATTTCAAGAGTTTTAAGAATTGATAGATGGTCCTGTAAGAGGCAGCAGCTCTGGTTATGGTTAATTATATCGCAGATGATGGCGTCACGGTATGTGCATATAGAACTGAGACGTGCCTATTCAGTGTATGCTGGGTGCTCCTCCATTCCGGTTCCTTGTCCTATGGCATTTGTTTAAGCCAAGAAAAAAAAAAAAAAAAAAGTAAGTCACTCTTAATTTAATGAGCAGGGAGAGGTTAGCACCGGTCTGTCTAATCCATACTTTTCCAGCATTTTATTGCATTAAAGGCGTACCGCTACCTCGCGGTTCTAGCTCATAAACAGCTAAGCAGTGCTTGACATTTAAAGAGATTTTTCTGTTGAGCACTTGTATAGTCAGGAGTAATGCTAATCCTATTACAGATATTATGTCACGGAGGCGTGCCCTGCGGGAGAAGGCTCCCGCTCACTGGCCCGGTGGAAAGCGGAGGGGAGGGCCGAGCGGGAGGGTGGATTTATTGCTCCATAGTTAGGTCAGGGATTTCTGTGGGGAAAATGCCCAGCGGTTGCAGTTGCTGATGATTTCACGGCAACAGCAGCGAAACAGGGAGCGCGCTCGGGCGGCTGGAGGCTGAATGAGATGCTGCGAAGGGGAAAGGAAAGAGGCAGCGTGTGAGAGCGAGTCGCGGAGTGGAAAGCTGGGAGCCAGGGAAGGGCTCTGGCTGGAGGAGAGTCTCCCAGGTGTACTGCAGAAGCTTTTTGGAAATGGATGCAAGGACCATCTGCTGCCTGTAGATTAGAGGGGCTGGAGACTAGGAGCGGAGAGAAAAGAGCTTATGGCTCTTCTGAATAAAAACCGAAGTTCTGCATAACTGATTCATCGAGATAAATCATGAGTAGGATATTGCATGGGGTGTTAACGTATAAACCCATGCTGCAGATAGACAGAGTACAGCCTACATTGCTATAAAAAATAAAACCAGCAACAATGCAGTTAATAAATTCTGCAGCGATTATCTGATTTATGTAGGAAGAAAAAGAGAAGCCAAACACAGACCGCTCTTATCGCACTGTGGCGTTTGCGAGGCACTGCGTTTAATGCCGAGAGATGCTATACATTAAATCTGACAACTGTGAAAAGAGAGATCATGGAGAAGTCAAGTAGTGAGGATTCTTCAATTCACCGGAGTCCATCTTTGGATAGCAAAGACTCAGATTTTGCTAAACCTTCTACCTCAGGGAGGCAATTTGGTCGAGGTTTTACTGCTGGAGCTTTCTATGGTACAACTGGATCACGCACACAGAGCCACAGTGGGGTCGGAACTGGGACCGGCATTGGGACTGGGACTGGCGTAAAAAGTGACAAATACAGTGCACCCAAAGGCAGCAAATACGTGGTCTTTTACCTGGATCTATCCTTTGTTTTCCTTTTAGAATTTAAGAAGTGCAACATGGCAAGAGGCTGCCTGTGTTGTTTGAAATACATGATGTTCCTTTTCAATTTAATATTTTGGGTGAGTACTGCCTTTTCCGTTGCCTTCATTTGTCAGCGTACCCTGTGCTGCTGCAGTATGTGCATAGTGCATCTCTGAGGCACTACAGTAAGTTCCCCCCTCCCCTTCCTCTTTCGCATACCTGCCTGGAATATTTGCAGTGTTAAATTTGTGCCTATTGAGAGAAAATGTACATGCTTCCTATGTCTTTATTACCACCTGGTTGCTGTAGTTTGGCTACTGATTCCTCAAGCTTGCCCTTCTAATATGTGTTTTGAACTGGGTTATCTAAGAAAGGGCAGAATTGTTGCCCTTTAAGGAAGAGCAGAATTATTGTAGCATTAAAATCCTGCAGCGGCAGGATTTTTGCATTCTGTCGTAATACCTCATTTTGCATTAAGTAGCAGGTTAATTTAAATTTGAAGTACATTCTCATCGTCACCATAAATCTCATTTGCCTTTTGTAAACTTCATTTGACAAACTGCTTTTTCATTTGAAGGAAGTTCTGTCCCATTTCTCCAATTAAAAGCAATACATCCCGTATGCTCTAAGTTATCTGCAGCAATATGAAATGACTGAAATGGTGAATTAATCTGGACTCAGCTTCAGCTGCAGTTGTTCACGTTGACATGTGAAGTTGGACACTTGCACTTGCTTCTGAAGGATCAAAATTGATTTTCCTCCCATCAGCCAAGGGGCACGAGGATTTGTAACAATGCCTCAGCAAGCAAGCTAAAAGCGTGAAAGCCACTTTGAGCAAAGTATTGTCACGTACAAGAGAGGGAGGATAACTTAAGTCATCTGGCAGCTTGGCATTCTTGAGTGAAGAGCATTGTTGAGGAAATCACAGGCTAATTGAAGTGTATGAATATAGCCAAATATGAACTGGTTTGCTTAGTTTGAAATTAAAGGTCACTGCTTTCCTGATGGTTCCAAAGCTTGGCAACACGAACAAAATAATTCATGGTTGTGATCCAGAAATATACAGTACGCCTCATAAATAAATAAAAACACCACCCCTGGATTTATTTTGGAAAAAGAGGCGTTAACAGCCTAGCTCAGATGGCTGCTTCTGGTGTAAAGATATCATTGTTCAAATTAGGAGTCTTACTAGCAGCTTCTCTGTTTGTCTTGACCCACTTACTAAAATAACCTTTAAGAGCAAGAGTTAATGGGAGATTTGGTACAACGTTGAACCACTCACACGACAGTGAGCTTTTATCAGCAATAGACTGAAACGCTATGATGACTGAACTTGTGGGAGTCAAACAGAAAGTAGAACTGGTCACTGAAGAACAGCTGATCAAAGTTCACTTGTGATTTTTAATTTTTTTTTTCTTTTCTGTTCAAAAACCCTACCAGAAAGTTGCCTTAACTATTTCTGGAATAAATCACTTTGAACACAACAGATCTGTATCATACTGGCTGTTTGACCCAATGTTGCATTACTTTGACATCTTGGAAGTATTTTTTTCATATGCTATATGTTGTGATTAGTTATGGAATGGCTTTTTTTTGATGTCATTACTCATGTCCTCTGTGATCAGTCATTAGATCTCTCTTACTCCTTGCCTCCTTAGATGCAATATCTTTCTTTGCTTTTATCTCCTTCCCAAGCAGAAATTTTCTTGACTCTGCATCAGACCTTCAGAGTCCATTTCTCCATTCCTTGAATTTGCAAAAATACTTCAGACCTGTGTACTCATCTCTATCTGCCCAGCTCCCACTGGAATGACACAAACGCATTGCTTCTTAGGTTAAAACCAGCTTACCATCTGGAACAGTTCTCCAGCACCCTGTGCTTCTTCAGCTCTTACCTCTTAATCCCCTTTATGCCCTCCCCACTATGTCTTTTGTTGTGAGGCTTATACCGCTTTTCTTTCTGTTATTAAAATTTGTCACCACATCTCTGTCTAATATTCTAAAAGTGGTTTGTTTTTTTTTAATTGAACCAGGCTATACAGAATTAAAGTGGTTACTCTAGAAGCTGAGACATTACAGAAAAATGCTAAATGCAAGATGTCAGGTACTTTTCAAAGTAGTTTACAACAGAAATTTGATCCACCAGCCTAGTTTAAATTGCTCAGAAGTCCCCCTTTCTTCACTTTAGCTGGCTTTTACTGAATTTTGCAAGCTGGTCTTGGTGTTCCCACGCATCCTTCCAGAGGACTGCAGTCTTGCTAAATTCTTGCCTTTTTTTAACCAGGCTATTTTATTGTCTTGAGCCATTCCAATGAATAACCTCATCATTTCTTTTTTTCTCGTGGAAACGCAAGCTAGAATGAAGCATACCACAGGCAGGTGTTCTCTAGTTTGCTGCCTCTGGCTTTGTACCTGGAGCCTACGTTTGTTCTGCTACGGCTGGCTGACAGGTTTGGGATGCTCGGTGCTGTATGTGCTCCATGCTCTCTGGCTCCTGCCCTGAACTCTCCTGCTACCCAGGACTGAGCTCCACTTCCCTCCATTCCTACCCTGTCCTGGGGCACTCCCTACTATTTCAATCCCACCTTTCTTCTTAACCCATTTTTTCCATTGCCAGGTTTGCCTGTTCTCATGGCTTCCTTCTGAATTTCTGTTAAGAAACCCAAGTCCAAAACCATGGAGTTGTGGCCTGCTCTTGAGCAGTGACCGTCGTCTTTTGTAATGCAAGGTGCTTTATTTTTAAGAAGAGAAGACTAATTTTTTAAGCATGAAATTTTCTGAACCTGTGATTCAAAGCAGAACGGGACTCCTGAGGTGAGGAGACCTGAGGTGAGGTGAACGGTCTTCAGAGGTGAGGAGACCACTTCCACACTGGTATCTTCTGACAAAAGCAAGAAGTGTTGTGTTGTGTTTTGCTTTGTTTTGTTTTGTACAGAAACTGATTAAGGCAACTGGAAGCAGAGGTGGGAAAATGGTTGTTCAGGGACTCTTTAAACACGTGCCAGTCTAGTAGCCATACAGCTGCAATGGGCAATCTGGGGGACCAGCTTGCTGGCCACAAAGCTGTGTTGTCCTGAGCCTGTGGTAGCAGAAGGGCTGTCTCGTGGGAAGCGTGGCTCTGCCGTAGTTAAGTGGTGTTTCTGAGATGCTTCCTCTTGAAAATGAAGACTGGTGCTTTGCTATCCCTGAATGCTGGGCACTGTTGTCCTGAATGATGCTCAGTGTTGGCCCAGAGAAGGCTGCTTTATAGGAAAAGAAAAAAAAAATAAATCTTTTTACATTATTTGCTTCTTCACGCAGACAAAAAGGCTGGGACCTAATCTGTCCCTCGCGTGGCGGAGACTCCTTCAGCCTGGCAGCCAGCTCATATATATTTGAAGGCCAATTATATATGTATGTTATGTATTATACACATTATTTTATATATATAAAATACATTTTATATATTTTAATATATATATGTATATATACGTATACGTTTGAAGGTGATGGAGAAGTGCAACGATGAGTGGATTCTCTCTGTCGTTGCGAAGCAAACGTACTGTCGATGTGATCACTATGATACAGAGGTGGTGTATTTTTTTCTACCCAGCCAAGGATTCAGTGGTTTTGAATCAGATTCGTGACAACAAAAATACGGGTTTTGAAAATTAGTAGCATGTGTGTTAGTTAACATGGAAGGCTCACGTATGAGTTCTGCAGAGCAAATTGATCTAAGTGGGGGCCACAACAGTAAGTTGAAACAGAAGGTGTTTCTCCACCGTATCACTAAGAGCTTCAGGTATTTCTCTGTGGCCCTCTGATTCTTAGCAGTTGTTCTTGGCCATCTGGCATTGCTTTCTTTTAGAGATTAGGAAAGTCTGAGCTGAGGGTTAAGGAAGCTTATAGTATTTAATTGTGTGGCTAGGATGATGATTTACACTGAATTAATCCTAAGTGCATAATATGTTTTGCAAAGGGACTGGGTAACTACAAATGTTAGTTGACTTAGTTTGCCTTCAAGAACACTGATGTGCAAACATATGGAGATATAGCTCTGCAGAAGCAATAAAATACTGATTTTTGCTTCTAGACGTAGCAGCTTAATTCTGAAGAAAGGTAATTACCAAATATAAACATTAGGGTGTGTGTCTTTCTAGGTTAGACTTCACTTCATTGTTTTATTAGAGAAAAGGATTATGTTAATTATTTTCACAAAATGTGTCAGAAGATCTTGCTGGCTATAAAATGGAAATCCTATGAAAAATATTTTTTTAAAAGAAATTTTACTTGTAAAATGAGAATTTCATAGGGAAATAAAAAGAAAATTTTGAAGTGACAAGAATAAGTTGTCAAAACTTCACTAGAGAACTTTGCAAGTAAATGGTGATGGTGGTTAAATTTTGGGTTGTTCTGTTCATTTGAGTAAGGTTAGTGAGTCCACATACAGTGAAGTATTCATAATACACATCTTGTTAGGTTTTAGCATTGCTTAATTTTAACTTAAAATGCATTTTATTAAGGGGAACATATGGCAAGATTATTAAATCTCTGATCTTGTTTCAGGAAGAGCTAAGGAAAATCTAAGTATAGTCAAGAAAATCCTTAATATGGTTTATTTGTTAAATTCTTTATATTTAAACTACTACAAAAAATCTGATAGAAGTAATGTTTGTTAATGGGATAATTATAAGCTGAGGTTACCATTTATCTAAGTTAAAGGAAGTCAAATTTAGAAATTCAGATATTTAACATTCAGTTTCAAAGTAAATTTTATAATAGGTTGGGAGCATTCCCTTCCAAACATAAGACTAGAGAAGAAAAAGTTGAGCTGGAAGCCTCCTGGTCTAGAAGTAGCAGGAAAAAGTCAAATATAGCAGATTTTTCACTGATACTCTGTTATTAAAATAACGGATAAAGACTGTCGCTCCTGAATAGTATTTTTCTGCGTTATTTATTTAATTTAATCTTACAGTCTGAGTAATTAATTTTGTTTAAAAGCGACGTTGTGTGGTTAGCAGTGAGCTTTAAGACAGCAGCGCAGCAGCCACGCAGGTCACTTTTCCTGGAGTCTCAGATGAGACTAAGAGAAAGGGAGCATGTAATTCTCTGAGCCTGGCTGCTGTCAGAGCTGTTTGTACTGCAAAGCAGCTAAGAATTTTAGAATGCTTTATATAATATATATAGATGGTTTAACTTATTATTTATACCAAACTGGGGCATATGCTGTAGTGCACTGTTTAGTTTGAAGTACAAAGCTTTAATGCTTAACTGAGCCTGTTAACAGACAGTTAAATCTTGCGGAGAGGCTTTGCCCCTGCCCATAACTGAAAGTGAACCTCTGAGGTTTAAGCAGATTGCACTATTTGTCCTTGAAATGAGAACAAAATTGCTAACCACAGACAGCTTAGACTAGGAAACGCATTCAAATTCTCTCTTTTTTTTTGTTGTCCTCCCCCTGCCTGCATTATCTGATATTCCCTGTTTTCTGACACAGGGAATAAAGTCAGGGAGGGACAGTGAGTGACCCTGGGATGCTTGTCTCTTGACATAATAACAGTATTTACTTCTGTCCTATTTTGGCTCTAATGACATCAGACAGCAGTGTGGTGACAATTGTGGTACAATCCCATGAAAGTAAAACTACTGAAAACCAACCAACCAAAACCAACTACCCCCCCCTCCCCCAAAAAAAAAACCCAAAACCACCAAAAAATCAAACAACAGATCAAACGAAACAAGCAATCTGGAAAAAAGCTAATGTTTTCATTCACGTTAGCAGGAAGAATTCCGTTTTTAGTAGGGATTCAATAAGCTGTGAAAAGATTTCACCTTTTAATGTTAGTGTCCCCTCCGAATGGTATGGCACTGTTGGTGTGCCCATGCACACGTGTACCTCCCTGGGAGAGAACAATTAGATAAATGTCGAGTCAGCGTTTTGGCTGGGAGGAAAAGGAAGGGTAATATTTAGTTCAAATTGTGTGGTGTCCTAATGAATATGATGTAAATAAAGTCCACGTAAAAACCTGTAGTATGACATTACAGAACAATACTCAAACATTATTTGAGGCCAGAGACTAGTTTTAATTTAAAATAGCAAGGTATGATTCAGAGCTGAGTTAGACTGGTTAATCGAGGTGGTGAGGGCCCTGTAACTGATTTTAAGGTCTAAGCTGTTTCAACTTCATAGGGAAGACATCTGATATTCCGTTTTTCACGGTTATCCTCTCACTAACAGCTCTCCACTAACACCATATTCTGTTCAGGTCGTTTTCATTTTCGGTGGTTTTTATTTTTAATTATTTCTCTTGTCCTTCAGTGTGGAAGTGATTTTACTCTCGCTGTTGGTGGGTGTGGGAGCCATTTGTGTCTGTTGTTTTGGATAAACGATGAGTTGATTCATGACTCAAAAAGCAGATTTGCTGTATACAGCTGTTATAATGTAGCCTGCTGGACATTGTTTAATCATTTGTATATGATGAGGTTTATAGACATTGAAAGTGAGAAGCAGAATAAGAATTTCAAATTGGAAAACAAACTGCTACTCTCTGGTCCTCTCTGTTCTACCATACTCCCAGAGTTAAATCTTTCTTTAAGTCTATGGCTTAGGTTCTATTCCTCATGTCCTCCTTAAGCAAATTTCTTCAGCCTTCTGTGTCTCAAATTCCCCAAACTTTTAAAAATAATATCAACTTACATAAAGCGCTGGTTATAGTAATGGGGTACAATTATTGTTAACTTTGAATAAACTTAATAACTGTAATGTTTCTTACCTCTGGACTCCTAGACTCATGCAGAACGTTTCAGTAAGCTGCTTGATGGGGCCTCTGTTAGCATACTTGTTTTTTGTCTATTCCTGCTGCCTTCTAGGTAAGTAAACCTGCCCTGCTGCTCTAGGTACAAATTGTAGGTCAGCAGTAGGAAATGATTATGCTGCTGTTGATTCTTAAAAGTGTATGACACACATTGAGAATTGCTGCGAGGAATTTAATCTAGCAGAAACTGGTATGCTAATCCTTTGTTATTTACAGAATTATCAGTTTCTAACACTGTAAGGAGTTGTGGCTGATAAGTATTTTTTTAAACTAAAAAGTAAGTTTTAATGGGTTTTAATTTTTTTTATGGTGAAGAAGACTGAAGCCAGACAATCATGAGCTATGGAGGAAGATAAGATTATGAACAGATGACTATAAGCTGTAGTGGTTCATCAGCTTAACAAATTACTAGTCATTAGCAGAGATGTATTAGGTGCTTGTGTACACGTTTCTATCATGCTGCACAAGTGATGCAAAGCATGTGAACTTAAACCAAGCAGTTTACTCCAAAATAATGTGTGTAATGGTTAACAGTGGAAGCAGCTAACTTGGAGTGATGCTGTCATATATAATCATCTCTTTGTATTGCAACGTACGATCACTGATACAGAGGTGATGCAAAAAATGAAACAGGGGGAAAAGAATTGGCACTCTACTATTCAAACAAGTTTTCTTGCTGAATTTGCTGTCTTAGAGAACTGGAAGTTACTAGAAGGGCTACTCCCAAATCAGAGGTTTGTTCTCTTAGGCATCTTGATTAAGCACACTTTTCTTTACATGATGCTGCCGAACACTTACGTTTTGTTAGTAGCTGTGTCACTGCTGAGCAGTGTGGGTTCTTCACAAGACTCATTTCTTCCTCTGTATGGTCTTGGAGAGTTTCCAATCAGTTATGATCTTAAGCCGGTAAGAGGGCTGCCTGTCAATGGATTCTAGTTCAGAAATGTAAATATCTCATTTTGTCTCGTTTCATAGTACTTTTAAACTAAATCGGGGGTTAAGAATCTTACTGTCCTGTACTTCCATGCACCCCTGCCCCTTTTTCTCTTTCATCTAGCTATTCATCTATCATCTAGTCCCAAAGAGTGCCTTTTCCTCTGCAGTGTCCTCTGGATGCAAAGACACTAGAAAAAATAAACTTAATGTTCTCAGTTGCTCTTTCCTTAGAGTTTTGATTGCTCTGTCATCTCCATTTCCACTATGTTAAGGAATTGACATTACATCTGTTGCCATAATCCCAGAGTGCCTTAGGACCACTTGATATATTTATCCTCTTGACACCTTGTAAGTATGGGCCAGGCTTTTATCCTCCTGCTACGGACGGAAAGCTGAGCCCCCGAAACAAATAGCACGTTTGCAGTGGAGCACAGGGGAGAGGGCTAAGAGCTATTGGAGACCAGAAGTAGCAAGTCCACACGCTTCTAGTGCAGCCCAGCACGGGTAGGGTTGTGTTGTGTTTGGCTGTGTGTGCCCGACACGCTCCCTGAGCTCAGAAATCCTGCTGAGCACCTCTCTCAAGCTTGGGTGGCTTTGCAGAGGTCTTCCCTGCACTTTCCTTTCCAGATTAGCTTGGGCAGGGACGGCTTAAATCTGTCTATATCCATGGTGTAGATGTGTCCTACTAAGAGACTTGTACGAAGTTAAACTGAAATTGAATCTGGATCTCTAAAGTCCTTGGTAAGTGTCTTAAGCAACAGGCCATCTGTTACGTGCCCTGCCTTGTGGGAGACTCGATGGAGGCATCTGTGATAATCCACATGCTTGTATAGCAGGGTCCACAGGCACAAAAATCCTTTCAGATTTAGGACCCATACATTATCTGTTTATTTGGCTGTCTACTCCAGAGGTCTAATGTGTCACTGACTTCCAGAAGTACCTAGGAGAGTGAAAGTTTTCTCCTGACGTACAACTAAGAAAACCGAAGTTCCCTTCTTGAGATTGCCAACCCACAGATGACAGTCAAGGTGAAGACTTTGCTATGAGATGTTTCTCTTTATGGTGCCCATTGTAATATCTTTTTTTTTATGATGCCAGACCTTCCTGCTAATAAAATAATTCCATAAATGATAAATAAACCAACGCTGTATTTAAGACTTACAGAAGGTAGAGAGAAAACAACAAAAAAGTTTCCGGTTGCATATCTGGCAGTAACAACTCTTCCTACTTTCCTTAGCCCCTCCAGCCATATGTTTGTCTTCTCCTGTCAGAGCAATGTTTGCTCTAATGGCTTCTTCAGCAGGTGGAATGTGAAAAGAACTCTCCGGTGGGATCTGTTTTCCCAGTGTCAGCATCTGGGGTGATGCTGGGCTTGTGTCTTTCAGTGCAACATCAGTTTTGTGTCTTATGGGATGTACTTTAAAATGCAGATAGCTAGTGTTATCTTTGATCCTGTTTTGTTATTTTTTGTGTTTGTTTAAGCTTTTTTCAAACGTTATCTACCCTGATCACAGAAGTGACCTCTGGAGGTGTCTGTGATGTATGACCTTGGTGTGATAGAGCCATCTGTTACTTTGGCAGGTTAGAATCCCATTTTCTTGGGTATTTTAACTCTATGCCTTTAGGTAGAAATGGAAGCTGGCACTATTGTTGAATGGTCTCCTTGTTTTGTTTCTTAGCCTGTTCTTCCATTTAATTGGAATGAATCTTTCTTGTGCTTTATGATTTATTAGAAGTTAGTGGTAAGGTTTCTGTCATTCTGTGTGAGCGTTCAAATTGATGATCCAGATAAACCATAGTGGGGTTACAAATTAAGACAGTTAAGAGTGTTATGTTTGACTTCCAGTGGTTTGATTTGTCTCCCATTCGCGAGACTCAAATGTAAAACTGGATATATTGGATGAGACCAAAGGTTTGCATATCCTGTCTTTAAAAGTAGGTAATAAGAATGCTTAATAGACACTTAAGGAATTGAAAAAATTCATGAACTCCTTTAAGTCATTTATCCTATGGCTTTCCTAAATTCTCTGGCAGCAAGTTTACTTGTTTAATAATGTCTTCTGTGAAAGAGCACTTCCTTTTAAGCCTACTGCTTGTTAATTTCAATAGATGCTGACAGATATTCTGAAAAACTGAACTTTCCTCCTTTCTGCTTGTCTATTTTATTTTATTTTATTTTATTTTATTTTATTTTATTTTATTCTGGAATGGGAAGAAAAATCAGAGAAATTATAATTTAAAATGAGGTTACGGCGAAAATAGTATGCTTAGCATAGTATATGTTTAGATCATAGCATCATAGAAAAATTGTAGGTTGGTAGGAACCTCTAGAGAACATCTGGTCCAACGTTCTTTTGAAAGCAAGGCCTTAGATTGTGTTACCCAAAGCCCCGTCAGGCTCAGCCTTGAGTATTTACAGCAGTAGAGATTCCACCATTTCTCTTGGTAATCTATTCCAATGTCTAGTAGTTCTCAATTAATTCACTTTGTTCTCAGTTTTCCTTGTAGCCACGCTATAATTTTCCCTGAAGGGGCTCGTGCCCATTGTTTGTCTTTTGGTGGAATTCTGCTGGATGGGCTCCAGTTTCTTGAGCTGGGGTGACCAAACCTGGACGCTGCAGTCAAGTGTCTAACAAGTGCTGAGTAGAGTGGAATAATCACACCCCTTGGTCTGCTGGATATAGTCTTGCCACTGCAGCCTGGGGCAGGATTTAAATGTTTGTACTATTATTTATGCTGCCCCGGTGTAGCTTTTAATGTCGAGTTTTGGAGGCGCAGCATGAACAGCACTCCGTGTAGAGTTCAGTGAGATGAAGAAGCTTCATTGTGAGGACAGAAATGTTTTCTTTCTCCCTTTTGAACATTTACACTCCTAATGCATTGCTGCGATTAGACACTTTGGTAATTTTATTGTTTTTCCCTCCGAGAGTGGGTCTGAACCGTAGCCTCTCCTGAACTCTACTTGAGCTAAAGCATTTCTGCTTCTTTGAGCTGTTTGGCAGGTTTTTGCCTGTTTTAGTTCTAAACTCCATCCAGCCTGGGTGTACAGTGGGCACAAGTGCTGACAAGAACAAAACCATTGATCTTACCGCTTCGCCCGTCCCAGCAGCCGCGGTGTACGATTGCCTTCTCTAGCGCGGAGTATTGATTTTATACATCTCTGCACGTGTTACACCCATTCAAGGTATTTATCGGGGCTGCTGACTGCTTTTTTCTTCCACCGTACTTTTATTTCTGGTCTGATCAGGGCTCCTGCAGTTACAGCTTGTGCTCGTTTTCTCTGTTACGTTTCGTCTCATTAACGGGGTGTACGTCGCAGAATCATGAGATTTTAAGAGCTGGTGATTTTTATCAGGGATGGGGATGGGGTGGGTTAATGATTTGGGGTTTGAGGTTTTGTTTTGTTTTTTAATAAAAAGCTATTTTTTTGTGTATTCTCTTGTGTGGCATTTTAAAAAATAATATTTTATATTTTAGACTTAGATTGGGGAGTTTGTGGAACAGCTAGACTTTGAAAACAATGTGTCTGTATGAAAAATAGTTTGTAGAAATAGAGGCGGTGCTCTTCTTAAATGTTACGTTGAATTGCAGACTGCATGACAACTCTGTGTGTTTCCCAACAGTGTATCTGTTCTGACATGTGTCCTAGTTTTAATTCAAGTTCCTGAATGTGTTTCCTGCAGAGGGCTATATTAGAGCCCAACAGTATTTCTTTCAGGATTCTTCATCTTGGCATATTCTCACAGAAATAGCTGGGATCAAGCATGTTTCCACAACACACGCAGGTCTGCGACGTCCAAGAATGCAGGTTTCTCACTTAAAAAGCTGCTGCAGCTGGATGTGAGCAGTAATAAATGGTTGACGCAAGCCTTTGGGGACAGCTCTAAATGGGTGAATGGTTCCCTATTTCAGCAGTCTCGGGGATTTTTTTTCCCCACTGGTTGGATGCTGTGTTATGAGCCTGACCCAATCCTTAGTGACAGCTTGTCGGGCTGATTAATGTGGACTCCAGAGAGTAGCTCTTTGCTGTCTGATTGATTCATTTTGCCAATAGAATTCACATTCCTGTAGTTTGAATAATAAACAAGTGATTAAATGAGTTCTCCTCAGCCTATTCCAAATGCCGTATCCTGACTGGAGCAGGGCATGCTTTTGGAGAGGTTAAATACTTGCTGTATATTGCATGCTGAAGACCCACTGAATTATATACTTCGCCCATAAATCCAAATTAGAAAGTTAAGGATGAATTTTCTTCTGTGTCTTACAATTATTCACTGGTATTTAAATTGTTACTTCTAATTTTTCTGGTTCCTAACCACTGATTTTTTTTTTTTTCTCTCTGTGCTTCCCACCCTGAAATGTGTTTCTCATGAAACTAGTATTTCTCTGCAGCATTCCCAGTTTCTTATCTCAAAAGATGACAGGCAAAAAGATGGGAGAAGGTCTGTTCTTCCTCAAGACTGTCCTTACCTCCTGTATCCCTGATGTTGGTAGTTTTTGGTGGCATCCCACCTTGTTTTGTCCTTCCGTGTATAACTCTTCTGTAGGTGATGGCTATCTCAGTTCTGCATCTTGGGAGACTCTTGGGAGCACACAAGAGTGGACAGCATTATGGCACTGCAGGAAGACAAGAGAGTGGAGCCAGAACAATGGAGAGGAGAAAGAATTTATTGTTTGGATCTGGCTGATTTCTGTTTCCTTATTATTTAAGAACTCTTACAAGCCCAATTAGGAGATCCTGATTCTGGATCTATGAAGAGTTCTCCAACAGACATATTTAAGAAGGATGTGCCTGAAATTAATGTGAAAGGAGGAAAACAACACTACTGTAATTCTATGGTCTCTTACTTGTGGGAACATATACATAGAAGTTTTTTTTTTGTCCTTTAAAGCTTTCCTGTGTGCATCATAAAGAAATATGAAAGAAAATGGGGAGGATAAAAGCATCCTTCATCCTTCATTTCTTCCCCCCCCGCCCAGTCTAATCCACAGCACGCAGTTTGTTGCTGCCCCACATTTAGCTGTGCACCTACCTATCTGTTCTCCACACCCAGCCTTGCTGCTACTGTGTCGTACCTGCCTTTTTGTGATTCAAAATTTGAGTAAATTTGGGGGAAGCCAAGATCCTGTTCAGGTTATGATCAGGTTTCTGAGTAATAACAGCTGCTGGATTATTTGCTTTTTTTTCCCAGCCGCTATCAGAGAAAGCCGAGAGGGTTCATTTGCACTTGTGTGAGGCACTGCTTTTATAAATCTGATAGCACTGTGCCTGCATGCTCGCAGTTCTCTGACAAGACTTCAGATTTTTAAGTGGATAATCTGTAGATTTTTTTCTCTTTTCCGCTGAAAGACGCTTAGCACCTTCTAAAGAACCTTGTTTCTGCCCTCAACTCATTGGTAAGAGGTTCTAGAAGCTATAATTACAATACTGCTTTAATGACAGTTTCTGACATAATTTTTTGCTTCATTGCAGTTTGGGGGAGAGGGGGAGGCTTCTTCCTTTGTTGTTTCTGCCCTGTGGTGTCTCCTGCTCCTGTGTGTTCTTCCAGGACTGCAACCTGATGTGACATTCATTCCAGCAGCGGCTCTTTTGCTGCAGTATCAGTGCAGATTTATGTCTGGTCGTTGATGCATTTTCTGGGTAGCCCTCTCAAGGTTATCTGTGTTACAGGATGTGTTGTGTGCAGGTTTAGCAAAGTAAATGTTCAAACCCAAAAAGCACGAAGAGGAAAACCGGGCTTATTGAATTATGGCTTTTTAGGATGACGTAGACTATGTAGACTTAAGATCTGTCTTATGGCTGGAATGAGCACAGCAGTGCTGAAACAAAAGGCAGTGTACAGAATCAGGAAAATAGGCTTGAAAGGAAAAAACTTGGGAGCACTGAGCTTGCCACGGAGTCATGACGATGTCATCATTGTGCTGGATTTCCTCTGCGAGATTAAGTAGTATTTGTGGTGCTTGTTTTGTTGAAGTTGTATGTCCCGTTATTTTTACCGAAAAAATGCTTAGGAAACACAGAGAGCATGACATTGCACCTGTTTGAGTTTGAGATTGTTCTAATGATAAGGCACAGCTTAGCCTTTTGAGACTGAGCAGAGGCAGCCTTTTGCCTAGCACTCCAGGAGGAAGGAGCAAGAAGAGGATGCAAATATTTCTGGTGCTCCAGGGTGAAAAAGTGGGCGTTGGAGAAAGACTGAGTACACTGGTCACGGATATGTCTAACTTAAATTGGTTTTGAGTACTTGACAGTAGTTGAGCCCATTAAAATATGGCTTTTTAATAAACTGTA
Organism: Tringa tobata; assembly: GCA_033628505.1. Lineage (NCBI taxonomy): Eukaryota > Metazoa > Chordata > Aves > Charadriiformes > Scolopacidae > Tringa > Tringa tobata. Next base: position 2,440,110 of record JAHREE010000286.1, read on the forward strand.
TTGTTTTCAGTAGAGTTGTTATTTTATAACACTTGTGCAAGTACTGCACATGGAAAAACATGCCATCTACACTAGTTCTAGCTGAGATCCATTTTTAGAAAATCATACCTGAGCCATCAGTTGCAAAAAAAAAACACCCAATGAAACAGACAACCAAAAAACCAGCAAGACAACAACTTCAAGGGAAGTCATGAAGTTGAACATCCATACTCAAAAGTAGGATTTTCGACAGCTTTCATTACTGGTTGGGCTTTGCTGCTGCTGAAGTCAGCTCTCTGAATCAAGAATGGGTTGGTGGTAGTTTTCAACTCCGGAATGCCTGGTACCCTATTCGGTGACTGGCCAGATGCTAGTGCCTGAGGATTTAAGCTTGCTCTCAACAGCTTTGACAGAGTCTTTTGTGTCTTGAAAACTCCGTTGTCTTTCCAGCTCCATGGATAGGAGTCATCTTGCCGTAATTATCTATTTCTACTACGACATGTCTGCTGTGGAGATTGTGCTATGGGTGCTGTCTCTGAGAGATTCCCCAAAAGTTCCCCTTGTGGTTGGCAGAGAGGCTATGGTTAATCTTGTTCTAATGTAGTTACTTCAGATAAGGGAGGTAAACATGATTACAAGAGCTTTTAAATTATTACTTTGTAGACGGCTAAAGCAAAGTGAGATGGATCTTAGCTTGAATATTCACTTTAGCATCCCTGTGTCTGAGTGATTAATAACAAGGATGTTTCCATTTGCAGACTCCCGGGGCACATGGACTTGTTCTAGCTTTTTTATTTTTTTTTGTTGTTGTTTTTCTTTTCTGTGAATACAGTTTTCTGTTACTTAGTGGAAGACTTAATTTAAAATGTCTTTGGTATTAAGCAAAAACTCACCTTGATTTAGTTGCTGTTAAGTTACGTGACTCCAAGTTATCGCTGTTTAAGGTTTTAATTAGGAAGGGACTTAAAAAAGTTGTTTTCAGAGCCAAATATAGCAATAGGGATAGAAAATACGTTTCAGCTGACAAATGACATGAGCTTTTATTTAACAGTTCTTATTCAAAGGTACTGAATTGGGAAGAGCTGCTTAAATGAATCCATTCTTCTATCTTCAGAATAGGGTGGTTTTTTAAAAGAGATTCCTGCTCACTCTGGACTCATACGCCCATGTGATCCCATGACAAAAGCATAAAGAGCTCCATTTATTCATGACTTCATGGGGACTTTCCACAGTGAGTGCAAACCAACAGCACAGAACACTGCCTCGACAGAGGTTTTCTTTAGTAGATTTGCTCTCAAAAAGACACCTGGTGATGATGCCTTCCAAATAGGTTTGGGATATAGCAGCAGAGGGAAGCATGAGAGTGTCTTATATTGTGGTTATCTGTGCTGTAGGTTAAGGACCTCGTAGTTTTTTCATTTCAAAAACACGGGGTCAAAAGTGAGAAGAGCCCAAGGACCTAGGAGATACCAGGTTTGCTTTGCGGTTATGTGCAAGTTGCTTTCTACTTCTGCCTTTCATGAGCATAAGTCAAATAAGTAGCTAAGTAACAAAGTAAGTAAATAAGTAAAGCAAGAAAGAAAAGGCAGAAAAAGAAGAAATATAAGAAAGAAAAAGAAATAAGAAGGAAGGAAGAAGAAGGAAGGAAGAAAGAAAGAAAAGAAGGAAGGAAGAAAGAAAGAAAAGAAGAAAGGAAGAAAGAAAGAAGGAAGATGAAGACAGGCACAATGAGTGTTAAGACACCTCTCTTCTTCAAATTTAAAAGCCCTTTATTAAGAATTACAGGGTAGGCAACTGAGATAAAGAGGGTTTGACTGTCTTAACCAGGGTCATGCAGGAAGACATGGCAGACCTGGGAGTAGCACTGCCTACTTCCCTTCTAGTCAGGTTCCTTCTCTGCTATAGGTCATTTCTCAGCTTTTTGCCCCTTTTATTTTTTGCTGTAGTTGTAATGGCCTCTGGAGTAGCAAGCAGATGGGGTGACATTTAGTTAGCTATGTTGCTTGTGGTCTCAGAACTGTAGGAAAGTGACACTTAATGCAGCCATTTGCATCTTATTGGTGTCCAGCTCTTCCAGTCCTATGAGACTTGAATTAAACTTCTCAGCAGTGGATTGCCACAGAGTGCATATCTCAGGAGAGCTCTGGAGAAGGGGGTTTCTATAAGTAATTCAGGATTGTGAGGTGACAACAACTTCTTTTAGGTCCCTTTGCTTTGTTTGCTTTTAGGGCTGACCCATGAGTGTCATCTGCATGTAAAGAATTCCAGCCATACATGGCTCAAATGCTCTAAGTTAGCCACCTGAAAATGTGTGTAGTCATGTCTGTTGACTTTGGTGACTGAGGAAACTTGGAGAGCTTTTCACTTCTCATCCTTTCAGTGCTTATCCTACCCAGGAGCAGATCTGTATGTTTCACAGAAATGGTGGCTTGGTTGAGTCAATGAGACCCTGCACAGTAGAACTGCACCGACTTCTTGAGGAACAGAACTTGCCTGCAAAGGCATTGCTGTTAGTGAAAGGGTGACAGAAGAAAATAGCTCAGCTTGCCTCCAGAACCCAAGGCTGATATTTCAGGCTTCAGAGTCAGCAGAAAAAAAAACAAACCCACAAAACTGTATTTGATAGCTGTAAACTAAATATGACTGATCCAAAAAAATTCAGATGTAATACACCACTGGACCTCCCTACTGCTTTTTGACATTGTGTTTTGTGACAGAGCCATGCTCAATGCAAAACACTGGGGAATATGAGTGGTTTAAATTTTTGCTGCTCAGGACAGAAAATGTGTTTCCTTGAAATGGAAAACAGAGCTCCCTTGTGAAGAGGCATTGTGTGTAATCACTGCCACAAAATAATCTTGTCTTGATAATTACAATTTTCTGTCTAGGAGTGAGACCTGGAGGTAGAAAAAACCTGCTTTTTACTGACTTGCTTATGGATCACAAGTACTCAGTTTCAGAATCACCCGAGACAGGTTGTTGTAGTCAGCTTTTTGCTAGGCTCATGGGAAGTTTGAAGTAAGTGAAAAAGAAGCCTAAAACTAACTTAAGCCCTGGTGCATAGTATGTACTTGCCAGGCAAGAAGTTTGTCCTGGGAGGAAGCTTTAACTTGTATTATTCCATGTGAGTCTGCTACTCCTCTTGGGACCCTAGAGGTAACCTAGAGTGGGGCACAGTGAGGCTCTGCCTATGTTGCCACGTGCAGAATATACCATCACAAGATACCACTCAGCAGCTGAAGTTCTGCTAGATGAGATTCTGAATGAGAATACAGTAAGAGGTGCTCCCAGCAGCTAAGAGTTCATGATCTGAAATGGGAGATGCTCCTCCTTATATCTTTACAGATATTGAGCTGGAATATAAAGTTAGACTGTGATTTATGAAGGAGCCAAGAATTGAGCCTGTGTCGTCAGAGGTTTGATTAAAGGTCTTGACTGCAATACTGTTCTTCTTTGAGTACTGTGTTCAGTTCTGGGCCCCTCACTACAAGGACATTGAGGTGCTGGAGTGTGTCCAGAGGAGAGCCACCAAGCTGGTGAGGGGTCTGGAGAACAAGTCACACGAGGAGAGGCTGAGGGAACTGGGCATGTTTAGTTTGGAGAAGAGGAGGCTGAGGGGAGACCTCATTGCCCTCTACAACTCCCTGAAAGGAGGGTGTAGAGAGGTGGGGGTTGGCCTCTTCTCCCAAGGGAATAATGACAGGACCAGAGGAAATGGTCTGAAGTTGCACCAGGGGAGGTTTAGATTAGATATCAGAAAGAATGACTTTTCCTGAGAGGGTGGTCAGGCCCTGGAACAGCCTGCCCAGGGAGGTGGTGGAGTCACCATGCCTGGAGGTATTTAAGAAACGTGTAGACGTGGCACTTCAGGGCATGCTCTAGTGCACGAGATTGGAGGGGTTTTTTTGTGTGTGTGTGGTTGGACTTGGTGATCTCAGAGGTCCTTTCCAACCATGATGATTCTGTGGTTCTGTGATTCTTCCCCTTAGGACCTCTAGATGATGATGGTCTTTCTAGGGTCTTAGGGATTATTGAAGTCATTAATTCTGCAGAGACTTCCAGTAGTTCACTATGTATCCATTCTGAAGTGACACTGGATCCAGAATGCTCCGTAGACTCTGTGGAAGATAAATTACTCTTGAAAAAGGTATTTTATGTCTTGTGTTGTCCCGCTGGCTTTTCCAGTTGGAGAGGAGGCGAGAAATTGCAGGAAGGGGGAAAGAGTAAATCTGTGCTTTTATAAAGCCAGGATCCTGCTTGTTGTACCAGCAACTTTCCTTCATGATCCCTGATCGCAGTATTTACTGAAGCAAGAGATTTGATTCACCATATCTTAAGGTGCAGAGCTGCACATTAATATATATATTTCCTACTCTTTTTCTGTGTTTGTGCAACTCATCCTAATTGATCTCAAGGAAAAACAAGGCTTTCTAATTTCTAGTTTGCATGTTTTGTTCACTCCTCTTATTGCCAAAAGTAATATTAAATACTCTAGAGAGAAGGTCATTTATCAGGAAAGGGGGTTTTGGGACTAGGGAAGAATTAGGTTATCTTAATATTATGAAACCACAGTGTCAAAATTAGGTCACTGTTTCCTTTAACGTCTCCATCTAACTGGCTGAGAAATGTATGGAAAAATTGAGGTAGCAAAGGGTATGTTTTTGATGAACCAAGGAAGAGCACTTGGTTTTCTGGGTTGATGCTGGTCCAGTACACTGCTAAGGGATGCCTTGATGCTGAAAGTCACTCATGCAGATCAGTAAAGGCACTTTTCTCAAATCTGTGTGAAAATTATGCCTGACATAGTGTTTGGGGGTCATCTAGCACATGATGAGATTATTTCCTTTGGATGAGAGGCAAAATAGCCTTCCTGGACACTTTTCACAAGTGTTGGAGTGCCACCCCTGGCATCCTAGCCAAGACCAGCTCAGGTAATTATGCGCTACCCTTCTTAAATTCCAAATGGTGCCTGAGTGAGCAGATTATTTTTCAATTCATGTCCCAAAGGTGGAATCACAGTTTTTTCCCTGCTGTACCTTGTGCTGATTAGGTGGATCTTACACAGTGCTAGTGCTATTGCTTTTACCACCATTATTACTTTCCTCTGATTATTGTGTTGAGGTTTGTAGGAGGTGATATCTTTATTTGACCAAGTAACATAGCTGGAGAAAAAACCCACCGTAATATATGTGTCAGAACAATATCTAGAGACTAGTAGAGACCTGAGCCTGGTTGTGCAAGGTGGTGTGTAAATGCAGAGTTTTAGTCAGGGCCTGTTTTGGGAGCTTAGGCACTTCAAAGATGAGGCAGGTAAATGGATGAAAGTGTGCAAGTAGGGTGAGTGATGGGGTAACAGAACTTTTGTTGGTGAAACAAACAGGAGTGAAATTCATTCTGCAGGTATGTGAGTTAATTCACAAAATAGAGGAAGGCAGAAGAAATGTAGAAGAGATGGGACTTCATGAGCTTCAAGGCCAAAGAAGATAGGGAAACTGGGTAGAGCAGGCCTGAGATTAGCAAGTTGTGAAAGCTGGCGTTCAAGCAAACAGCTGATTATAATAAGGGAAGAAACTCTCCAGGCAAAACTATATATAATTATCACTACCCATTTTTCTTACTGTGGAACAAGGTAGGACTCATTCTCTTTGCTTGGCATCTGGGTCTAGGTTCATGGTACCCAGTTCTGCATGGCTTGGGGTAAGTGTGGAAAACTGTTGTGTAAGGGTCTGTGGACACAAAAGGGGGAAGAGTCATAGAATCATAGAACTGTTTAGGCTGGAAAAGACCTTTAAGATCATTGAGTGCAACTGGTAACCTAGCATTGCCAAGTCCACCACTATACCATGTCCCTAAGTGCCATATCCACGCATCTTTTAAATACCTCCAGGGATGGTGCCTCAACCACTTCCCTGGACAGCCTGTTCCAATGCTTGACAATCCTTTCAGTGAAGACATTTTTTCCGAATACCCAATCTAGATCTCCCCTGGTGCAACTTGAGGCCATTTCTTCTTGTCCTATCACTTGTTACTTGGGAGAAGAGACTGACCCCCACCTCACTACAACCTCCTTTCAGGTAGTCCTAGAGAGCAATAGGGTCTCCCCTTTTCTCCAGGCTAAACAACCCCAGTTCCCTCAGCCGCTCTTCGTAAGACTTGTACTCTGGACCCTCCACCAGCTTTGTTGCTCTTTGGATGTGCTCCAGCACCTCAGTGTCTTTCTTGCAGCAAGGGACCCAAAATTGAACATAGTCTTTGAGGTGTGGCCTCACCAGTGCCAAGTACAGGGGATCAATAACCTTCCTAAGTCCTGTTGGCCACACTATTTCTGATACAATAATCAGGGATGCTGTTGGCCGCTTTGGCCACCTGGGCACACTGCTGTCTCATATTCAGCCAGCTGTCAACCAACACTCCCAGGTCCTTTTCCACTGGGCAGCTTTCCACCCAAGCCTGTAGTGTTCATGGGGTTGGTGTGACCCAAAAGCAAGTTCTATTAAACCCTTGCAGTAATGCGTGCTCTTGTTGAGCTGTTTGTTTCATCAGCATTGGCCTGATTTGGTTTTGCTAGTCTGCCCTCTTGATCCCAAATAAATTCCTTCTCTTTTTGTAGTAGCTCAGTTTTATTATGAAGTGTGTGCACTAGCACTCTATGGGTAGATACAAGACATCAAATGATGATACCTTCCTTGACTGAATTAAAGCTCCGTTTGAAACCAGAAGAAAGATGGATGGGATGACTTTACAAGCAAATGGTAAGATAGCAATGTAGCTGTTAGAATTTGAAAGCTTTCAGTATTGCCAAATATTGTGACTTCGACTCTCCAGTCATTCAAGAGTTATGTCAAGGCCTCGATCCCAGAGTCAAGTGATAATGCAAAGTACTAGCTGAAAAGAAACCAAACCTAGACAAAGTGTTAGCCCTGGCAGTCTTGGAGAAAAGCTTGAAAACATGAGTCAAAAGGTATAATGGAAAAATAAAGCCAGAAAAAGAACCCAGAATATATTACTTAATAAAAAAATCACTGTGTTTTTTTTTTTTGTTTTTTTCAAAGCTCTGAAATATTAATTTTAGAGAGACCTGACTTATTTTTTTACTGTAAACAAAGAGACTAAAGAGTAAAAGGGAAGTGTGCATTTGGAAAGCAACTAATCAGGCCGTTGTAATAACAGGAATTGGCATGAAGTTGGAAGTGGAAGAGGCTTCTCTCGCAGTAAGTTACAGGTAGAAGACTTATGAGAGTCAAGTCCTTCCGTTGACTGATTATGCTCAGCTCCTTGTATTTTCAGTGGGAGGGACTCAACACTTTGCTATTTTATGTTCAAATCAACCCATTCATTGAGAGACCTGAAAGCAAATTAAGAAACCTAGAGGACAGTAATATTGTTCATTGGTGAGGAGTGAGTTTTAGCCGTGAAGGAGACAGCAAAGCAGTATACTCCAAAGCAGGTTTTATCAAGTAACTGCAGCACTCTCTTGAAATCCTTCGTAATTCTTATTAATTGTTCTGTGATTTAAAATTACAGCGCTGGTTTCTTGTGGAGGTTTTGGGGGCAGCAGTTTGGCCTCTTTGTGCATTAGAGCAGTGCTTTGCCTATCGCTCCCGCAAACAAATGGTAAAGTAGAACCTGTTTTCTCCTTCTCCTCACACAATAACATTTCGTACAGAAGATTGATTTTTAAACAACCCATCACCCATGCTGTGTTTCACAAAAAGAGCAAACAGACAGTCAGCACCTTCCATTCTGGCTGAGGGAATACCTGCGATTTATAGAATAGGCAATGTACAGAGGTAGTTGTATAGAGAACAGGTATAGATCTGTAGAGAATAGAGATGTATAGAACAGAGAATACTGGAGAATGCCAAATGTAGTGCTTGTCTGTCATACACGTTAGCAGCGTCTTTAAATGAAAGTCTCTAAACAGAGATTAAATTTTAAATACATTTCTGAATGTTTTCATGAAGGGGTTATGTTGGGTTATATCCTAAGCCGCTTTGACTGCTGTCTCCAACCATATGCACCTTTGACTATACCTGAATTAACGGGGAGATAAAACTTGTCGCAAGCCCCAATTGCTCATTGTATATGTTGTTGCAAGTTTTATCTGTTACTGTGCTCTCTGAAAGACTTTCTATTTTTAGGAAAGAGCTTTAGAAAGATGCCTGGTATCTAAAGCAGATACTTCATGATAGCTGCTTTGTAGCTCAGAAATACTTCAAGATCAGCCACTGCCTGGGGTTTAATTTCACTGAATTTCACTGATTTTTTTTTCAGTGTTGGAAGGGACCATAGAGATCATCTAGTCCAACTCCCCTGCCGAAGCAGAATTGCCCAGAGCATGTTAGAGCATGTTACTCAGGATGGCATCCAGGCGGGTCTTGAAGATCTCCAGAGAAGGGGACTCCACACCCTCCCTGGGCAGCCTCTTCCAGGGCTCTGCCACCCTCACTGTGAAGAAGCATTTTCTCATATTTGAGTGGAACCTCCCATGTTCCAACTTGTGCCCGTTGCCCCTCATCCTATCGCTGGAAACCACTGAAAAGAGTCCAGCTCCATCCTCATTCAACCCACCCTTTAGATACTTGTCAGCATTGATAAGGTCTCCCCTCAGCCTTCTCTTCTCCAGGCTAAAGAGTCCCAGCTCTCTCAGCCTTTCTTCATAAGGGAGATGCTCCAATCCTTGAATCACCTTCGTTGCTCTTTGCTGGACTCTTTCCAGTAGTTCCCTGTCCCTCTTGAACTGGGGAGCCCAGAACTGGATGCAGTATTCCAGTTGTGGCCTCCCCAGTGCAGAGCAGAGGGGGAGAATGACTTCCCTCGACCTACTGGCCACACTCTTCCCT
>JAHREE010000286.1:2468821-2532085 GCA_033628505.1 Tringa tobata
TTCTTATTGAAAATGAATGGGAAAAGGACCAGGTAGAAAAATCAAATGTAGAACTCCCTAGTTTTTTTTAAGAAAGCAAGGTTGTTTGCTTAGAAGAATTGGATTTGTACAGAGACAGTATGTGTTCATATGTCTGGTGTGATTTTAAGTGTAGAATTATTAATACAAGCACGTGTATAAATTCTGGTTTATGCAACAAAGTACATTCTGTATTGCAGGCAAACTCCGAACACGTGAACACTCCAGGAGGGGAGAGCAGCACTTGTCTTGCTCTGCACTTTCTTCTTGGCTAGACTCTGCTGTAATTCCAGCTCCTTATGGGAATGATTCTCAATTTCTTGCTGGTAACCCACATGTGCAATCTAATGGTTGGATGTGTACCTAAACATCTGAGAGGAGCATTAATAATTCACAGGAATTTAACTGGGAAACCTCTCTTTATTAAAGTATGCCCCTTTTACTCCGTGAAAGAAAAAGTGTTTGCAAAGGACTGGTACATACTTTCTCGTATGCAACTTAAACCTTAAGAGTTAGGCATTTCTAAAGCATCTATGCTGAAAGGCAGCTGTTTGGTGGTGTGAAAAGAAATAAATTGGACTAAATTTTTTACAAAGTGGATGATAATGTTGTGGCCCCTACAGCTGTTGAAAAGGTTTAACTGCAGTAACTGGTATATGTACCTACACTGCGGGGGCCGTGACAATCAGAGCCCCGGCGAAACATGGAGCAGTCTCTGGTTGCTGGGCAGGATATTAACCCTGGAGCTTCAGGTGAAGGAGTGCTTCAGCGAAGTGTTTTCCCCTGTGACTGTTAAATGGGGCAGCCCTCCAGGTGGCCCTGCTCCAACAGCGGCGCCAGAGGAGAAGCTGAAATGTCAGAGTCAGCTGGTAGCTTTTCACACGTGACAGCAGAGCCACAAACCCAAGTAAAACGTCAGCACTAAACTCGAGACCGTCAGAAACGGGCTTCGGGAAGTCAAAGACGGTCCTGTGACAAAGCTGAAAGGAATGGCTTGCACAGGCTGTTTATAGAAAGGTTGAAAGCTGGGGTTTTTTTCTCTCGCCTCCCCCTTTTTTTGAATTAACAGTGCCTGCCGATGCTGAGATAAGGGTGAGACACCTGTCAGGTGTGGAGAAAGGAGACAGTCTGGTACAGAGTCCTCTGCCATTGTGTCTTTGTCCCTTTTTCTCCTTCCTAGTGAGGATTAGTGAAGACTTTGGCTACTTTCTTGGGAAGATGTGTTGGGTGAGCACTTGAATTTTGGCTAAAAAGGTAGCTGTGTGCTGTGAAGCACAGGATGTACAAGGAAGATATAGTATGGCCAAAAAGCCACAAACTCCCAGTCCTTCTCCTTATACTTTGGGAGGTTTTGCATCCTGAGTTCTTAGCTTAGGGTTTAGTTGGTAGGGGTAGTTTTTCTGTCAATCATCTACGGAAAATTACCACTGTACTATCTTACTACTAAGAAAAAGCCGATGTTTCAAGATGTGCCCAGCATCAATTATTAACTGATGATCCTCAATTCCTCCCCCCATTTTGCAGAATGACAGATTTTCTTTGCCCTTAGGTCACCAAGGACCTCATGGCTCTGCAGTTTTCCAGCACTCATTATCTACCAATCCCTGATAGTAATTCCTGTTATTTCCATTTTCTTCACATGCACAGAAAAAATACATCTTAAATTTAAGCTCTCTGCAGCAGCCTGATCAAACTCAATTCCTAATTCTGTTCCTATTGACTAGTAGATAAATTATATTTTCCTTTCTGTTTTTTTTTCAGTAAGCCTTCCCCATTCTGAGTAGACCTCTCAGCTGTGCCTATATCATCTCTCCTTCGTAAATTTGTTGTGCTATTGTAAACCCATATTCACTGGCATATTGTAACCCCACATTCACTATGCATCACAAAGCATAGATAGAATTAGCTTAATTTAAAGAGAGAGAGACTGGTTTAAGGAAAAAAGTAGTATGAATTCCTTAATGCAGGCCTTTTGCCACATTTCATTAAGAAAGGCAAAGATGAAGACTAGAAAGTGAATAGTAAAGAAATAGTTAGGAAAGGTCAGGGCAAAAAGCAATATAGACTCATACAATAAATAAATGTAAGTTTAGTTGCACTACTGAATTGATTTTCATGTCTAGGAATTTTTCAAGTAAAATATTGGCTGAGATTTCTAGGCATGGGTGACTAGAGAGACACCTCAGCCCCAGGATTTGGGAAGCCAAGCTGCCAGCCTGCAGCCTCAGCTCGTGTTAGCTCGTGAGCCGCTTGTCAGAACAAGAAGCTGTCTACCTTTTGGTGGCTAAAGAGGAAACGAAAAACAATTTGCCTTAAGCTTTAAAAATAAAATAAAATAGTCCAGCCTGATACAGTGCTATCTGTTTAAATAAATAAATACATAAATTCTCCATGTATATGTCATCAGCTGAGATTTCTGTGCTGTGCTGCCATTTTCCATTTTGGGAAGATTATCATCTTGGCATTCAGATTCAGTATTCAATTTACTATCTGGTCTGACCAACAAGATCTGTTCATGTCGAACAGCTGCCAAGCCAGTTAACCCCTGTTCTGTATTAATGCATAAGGAATAATCACTGTGAATTGCTTCCCATTTGTCTTTATTGTGGTTCACTTTAATTCATTTCTGTCCTCTCCTTCAATTTGTCAGTTTTATTACTAAATTGAACGTTAAGCTTAAGCTCCTTGGCAGTATCCCAATTTTAAAGCTATGCTTTTAGGACATGGGTGTAATTTTTTAAATAAATGATGAAAAAACCCAAACCCTCTCTTTTCCTTGGAAAAAAAAAAATCAGCTCTGAGTTTGAGTGAGTGTCCACTGCTCCCAGCAGAGAGTTTTGTCTTGTTCTTTCTGCACTATAATTTTTCTGGTACTTTTTTTTCCATCTCTGGCTCATACCAGTTTAGAATTGAGAAGGAAATTTGTTTTAATCTTGTTAAAAGTTTGTAGCTCTTAATTCGTTTCGAATTCTTAATTAGCAGCATTCAGGATGTTAGCACAGATTAGTATTTTTGAGTATAGCATTTTGAAATATGTATTGCTAGACGACTATTTCTCACTTTGATTGGCTTGACCTTTCCCAAGTTGCCATGAACATAATTTATGCATATCTGTTTTTAATTATTAATTAATCTGAGCCCAGCCTTTCCTTACTGGAGGAAAGGACCAAGAAAGATAGAGAGAATGCTTGTTCAGCATACGCTTCCCTGGCATGGGACAGGTTTCGCTTTGCTGGCATTTCACTTCTGAGTGCAGTGCAGGGGGGAGAAAGGGAGCCTCAGCTTCCAGGGTTCATTGCTGTGCTTTATGTCACTCACTGAATATAGAACAGAATTCTGCCAAGCGAGACAATAATTCCTATGTGAAAATAGATGCTGTCCTCTGCTCTCAGCCTCGCAGCTGCCTGCTTTGATACATGGGGTTCAGCAGGGAGGCCATCACATGGCCTCGATAAAAAACTCCCAATTCCTTGTAAAAGTGCTCTGTATTTTCAGAGAGTGTCAGCAAATGAGGCCAAGCGGGTTTACTTCATGAAAAGAGCAGCAAACAATCTGTGATACCATTTTGGTTTGGATTAACCTAATAATTGGCTTTCTGGTTTGGTTTTTAAGATAGTGGCCTTTAGAAACTGTTAGTATCCCTTGTCCATGCTCAAAACAAATGTATTGTCTTTGAGTCTTTTGGAGTGGTGAATTGCAGAGGTTATTGGCATTGCAGTTGTAACTGCTCATGGTTGACCAAGAATGTGTCATAGCAAGGTGATATGTTGGTCTTTGTGCTGTGCTGTCTAACGTTGGAGCTTTAACTCTACTGGGTACAGAATGGATAAAAGACTCTTCCTAGACAAAGGGAGGATCCTACTTCTTTCCAAAGATACTTCTGGCATTGAAGGAGAAAGCTTACTCTGTTCTTTGCTTCAGAGATGTAATAAATGTGAAGAGCCTGAGCAGACTGCTGCTGTTTGTCTTAGAAATGAGTTGAATAATGAAGTGACACAAGTTGAGTAACAGTGTTATTCTGTAACAATGCAAAATAATGAAACTCAGTAGAGAAGGGAATATGTAGTTTCTATTCATCTTGTTCCACAGCATGTGGCCAATCAATATGCAAAACACTTGAAACCCCAAAAGTTCCCAAATGATGCTCTCGTGGTGCATGCTTTGCTCACTGCTACAAGATGATATAAACACCAAAGGATTCAAAGACAATTTGGGCTTCAAAGACTACCCGTTGGTCAAATATCAGAGGAAAAGAACATCTCACTTGCTTTGTGACTTAATCTGATCTTTGTCTCTTGGGAGCCAGTTGACATTCTTAACTTTCATGGGTATGTTTTGCATATTGGGCTTCCGTTGGATGTGTCTGGTTTTCACACATTGTCAAAGGCAAGCTACTGGAGTGGTGGGGACGTAACATTTCATCTAGTATAGCAGTTCTCTTGTAGTAGAATCCTATAGATTCTATATGGTACTGAACTTGGAATAAGAAATACGATTTATCCCATGCTTTCATGTTGCTATATGGCATCACTTCATGTCCTAGTAGCTTCTCATCCTATTTGGAGGACGCCCAACCTCTCTAGGGTTATGTCAAAGTACTTCAGTCATTGATCATGCCTAAGTCCTGTGCTGTTGATAGTAATAGGGGAAAAGCTCTTGTTTTCTCAGGAACCAGCTTAAGGCACCAGCAATTGTTGTTAAGGGCAACCTAGCCTAAGCCCATTTTCATTAACTTTCTTACAAGTAATGGTAGTGCAGTTTCAGTGTCGTAGAGTTACCTGACATGGGAAAAATGCCATGGCTGACTAAAGTACTGTCATCCTACAACATCACTGTTCCTTAATCACGGAAAAATGAAGGTGATATTTGGAGCAGAGTTCTCATAGCAGCTATGAAGCAATGCTTTCACAGTATCATGCACTTGCCTCGTGATTTACTCTTGGATTTATAAAATGGCCCTTAGATATATTTTAAAATAACATTAATTAAGAGGGATCTTAATAGAACATGAGGGAATAAATATCACTTGAATACCTTTGTAAGAGAGCACGGCCCAGGGGTTTCACTACTGAAGTGCAGCGGAGAAGAATACTGAATAAAGTATAGTCATCTTGAGGATCTCTCTTGTTCTTCTCCCTATTGAAATGCAGAGAGGACAAGCTCAATGACCTTTCTTGTTCTTGCTCTTCATTTCTTTTGGCATTTTTTATGCGCTACCATTTCTTTTTAAATAGGGAAAAAAAAGTATTTGTTTCCATGTTTATGCTTCATAATTTCTAGCTCTGTTAGGTTCTTATTTAGTCTCTTTTTTCTGACCTGAACGCTGCTAGCTCCACAGGACCCTAAGAAAGTTGCAAATAATAGTTATAGTCGTCAAAAAGTTCATCATTGCAAGAGTGGTTAGTTAACAGAGGTTGGACTCCGAAGTCTCACTAAATAATACGGGGCCTTTGTCTCTCTTACAGGACTCTCTTGTTGGAGATGAATGCCAGGGAGCAGTAAAAATGGGTTGCTCCATAAAGGGAGGTGAGCTAGGAGCTTTAGTCTTAGTGGCAGGACTAATGCAAACTAACCATTTGAGAAACAGAACTAACATACTAGCAAAATACCAAGTGAGCTGCAGATGCAGATACTGAAACTATAGTGAACGCACTTGGGATTGTAAGGGTTGTAACTTCACAGAAGAGCCAGCAATTAATCGTGTCATAAAAGAAAGAGTGACACTAAGGTGACTAAGAAAAAAAATCCTCGCATTCTTGCATGAGAGCCTTCAGTTCTGTGGGCTCTTCAAAGGTAGAGTGGGTATCACTTCCATCACATAACTTACTTTTAATCAGTAAGTATATATGTAGAATATAGTATAAGCAGCTTTAGCTGCAAGAATTCTGGGAGGCTGACAAAGAAAAACCAAACTTTTTTGCTCTTTTCTTCCATTCTTTATTTTAAGTTAGAAAGTGAAAAATTTGGATTATGTTTCCTTCTTAAAAAGAGATGTCGTGACAGCAACTTTAGACAAACTAAGACTCTGATGACTCTGATGTTGCTTGCTTGTTGGTTGTCTTTGAAGATGCTCGAATCTTCTGATTTTCTCCTTGGCTGAGGAGAAAATGTGGAGCTATTTAAAAAGGGAACTTTTTCTCAGCCCATTTACAATGAATGAATTAAGCAGATGTTAAAAAAAGTAAATAATGGTTAGACATTGAAACGTTCTTAGCTCTATGGCTAAGAATTTCATTGACCTTTGCAATGGCAATCTCCTGTCATCTACTGAAATAGAAAGTGTAATCTCACTTTTTAATTATGTGCACACACATCGCTTGCTTGTGCACAAAACAGGCACCAGGATAGAGTAATTTTTTGTTGTTGTTTTTGCCAAAGCATATGGCTTACTCATTGTGTATGCATATGCCTCTGTGGACAGAGGGAGGAAAGAGGAGATGCAAAAAGGACACCAGCTGGTTGGTTTTTCTTGACCTGTGCTTGGTCTATCTGTTGCAATAATGTTTCTGTTCTAACCCACAGACTTTTCTGCACTTTCCTAAATTTTATGGAGAAGATTGAAGGTGTACACTTCAATCATCTGTCATTGCAAGAAGACTGAAAAAATATGTTGCTTGTTATTGTACAGGAATAGCTGGTGGATGAAATAAAGAAGCTTTAAAGCAAGGGTAAATATCAGCCTCATTTAGATGCCATACTTGACCAGGTCTAGAACGGAGAAAGTTAGTAAATTACATTATTGAATCTAGTCCTTGTTATTTAGTCTAAGTTTACACTGAAGAATCTCCCTTAGTCTGGCTGTGTACATTTTCCAGAAAGTACATGTAATGCTAAACTTCATTGAAAAATGAAGTAGATTTGGTCTTGAATTTTACTTTTTAATTTCCAAAAATTCTCCGGAACCACCTTCTTGCATTTTCTAGGAGATATCCCGATTTGTCATGAGGGAATTTGTGTTTTGGTATGTGGGGGTAGTGACTTGCTCTGACTGGTTTTTTGGTTTGTAATCTCCTAAACAGTAAGGATTCGTTCATTTATAGTTGTATATATGTTGTAAGGGAGTGCAGCATCTGTATATAGTGCCTTCTAAGGGCTTTCCATCCAGTAGTGCAAAACGAAGACCAGTAATAAGCCAATAGGGCAGTTTGTTAGTCCTCTACTAGTATTTAGAGACTTAAAAGCGTCCACATACTACTTAGTTGTGGGTTTTTACCCTTTAATATGATCTGATTATGCACATAGAAAACATCCATTATCAATATGTGTCTTGGCTAGATGCTGTCTCCAGAGCATTTTTATAGAGACAGCCATGTGGCTGAGGGTATGGTGCTAAAGGGCAATGTATGTCTACATAATGAGGTAAGATGCGAGAAGAAAAATATTATGGTGAAGGAATACCACCACAATACTTTCTTGTTCATTTGAGACACAGGAAGAAGGGAACTGCTCATCTGACTGAGATATAAAGCATTATACAGTAGGTTATAGTTTTAAATCCAGCCCAGGTTGTTAGCAACAGGTCTGTTCCCATCTAATTTACATCTGCCTCTATGTGTAAAGACTTGGTGAGGAGTCAGCCCAGTTCCCATTGAAAAATGGGGTATTGACAACTTCACTTTCATTGTATGGAGCAACTAAGCAGGTTTGGACATGATGGCTGTTAGGATGACATCACCTAGAAGAACTTTGCTTCTATAAGAAAGGGGATGGATTGATTCTGTACGGAGCACGTTTCACTTTTAGTGCTGTAACATAAGGTAAACCTACACAGGGACAACTAGATTTCAGATGGTTGAGGTTTGGTTTTTGATGATAAAGTAGTAATTACTGTCCTGATTAAATCTCTTCCTGGTGATTGCTATCATCGTACTTACTTTGGTTTTCACTGGTGTAGAACTCTTGAGACGAGTTAGGTTCTTATTGTGTAAATACAGGAAAGGGAGATGAACAGGACTGATTTTTGTGATGGTTTTCATCAGCAGATCAAAAAGTGCTTTTCAAAAGAGCTAAATACCGTTAGGCAAATTTTATTAATGGAGAAACCAAGTCAAAGGCAGTGAAATCACTGCTTGCCATCCAGCAGACCAGCATCGTGTGGAGGATAGAATCTAGGTCTTGAGAGTGACGCTCTTCTCTTGTTCATGCATCCACTAACACATCAGGCCTGATTTACCCAGGAGCTGATTACCTTCAGTTTGTTTTGATTTCAACCAAAGTTCTGAATGCCCGGTATTTGAAAAAATGAAGCCTAGCTTAGCAAAAATGCCAGCAGCAGCCTGTATTTTGACACAGAAGGTTGTGTTCCCTTTATGAAGCTGTTGTTTTTTCCGTAAACAGTTGAATATTGAAAGTGTTCATACCAGAGACATGAAGCTTATGTGCATGTGATGTAATTCCTATTGTAAACTTTAGAAAGACATTGTGAGAAGTGGTGAAGATTGTGGATCCCTTGACCAGAAGTAAGGTGATCTAGTTCTCATCAAATCCATACTGTGAAATTAAATCTTATAATAGGTATGGTATTAGCATTATGTGTGAGTTGCGATTTATGGCTGTTGAGAACATGGAAATCTCAGATGGTATACTACCTCTGTTTTCTTGTTGTAAGTATAACTAATAGATTAAATGAGAAAAAAGTTCATGTGATTTGTCTGGAAGCGATCTTAATGCTTACTAAGTGGACAAAAGGCTGTTGTTATTTCTGGTTTCACTTCACTGATTGATGCTTCATGTAGATATTGGGTTGTTATTAAAAATTCGTTTGGGACTAGAAACAACTTGGGAAGCTTTTGTAAGCAGCTGTGTAGAACATCTT
This sequence comes from Tringa tobata, assembly GCA_033628505.1. Classification (NCBI taxonomy): domain Eukaryota; kingdom Metazoa; phylum Chordata; class Aves; order Charadriiformes; family Scolopacidae; genus Tringa; species Tringa tobata. The sequence goes on from JAHREE010000286.1 coordinate 2,477,655, forward strand.
CATTCTTCTAGCTAGCTGTTAGAAAAAAAGAGAGAATTTGCTTTTAAAGGCTTTCTGGGGCTGCTTTGCACAACTTTTCCCACATGAAAAAGCCAAAGGTTTGATTCACTTGGAAATTCAGCCCACATAGTGCATGGCCAAAGACAGTCTACCTCTCTCTTGGCTACAGGGAGGATTTGCAAGGATTTGGAATCCTCTCTCTTAGTGTACAGGGAACATCTAAAATAAGGAAACTGCAAATAATGTACTCTCAGATCTTGTACAATCTTAGCATCTCTAGGCAGGATCAAGCGTTTAGGGCTAGAAAATCCAAACTCTTAATGTATCTATTTTAATTTGATTCCATGAATATTCTAAAAATCCACATTGGGAATGGAAGGGTATCAGCTGCCCTAAGAGGAAGTTACACAAGTGAAAATGCTTGGTTTTGAGGGGAGGGACTTGATGGGACGGGGTGAAGAAATAAACTAGGACATATGCACAGCAGTTAGAGAGTGGGTTGAAAGTCTGTCCTTTTTTGCTCTTTGTTCTTGGATTAGTCTCAAACAGTTGTGTAACTCAGGTCAGTTCATTTTTCTGGCTGAATTCTGCTATTGTAAATACTCTTCACCCCAGCAGGACGTATGAAAGGTGCCTCAGATCACTTGAGTACAAAACATTGTGTATTATCTCTCTTTGAAAAAAATGGGGTAGATAACTAAAAGTTATTGGTTCTTGGGGATGCCTGTGTTCCTGTAATAGGGCAACAGTATCTTTCTCTTCTGCTTAATAGGCTCATTGGCCTATTGAGGCCAGTAGGTTCTTCATAAAGTGATACTTGAGAATTTCCAGTTTCCTTTCATTTTAATCGGATGACTTTGTATATTTATTTAGGGCTTGTTAGCCTGCTGAAATGACATCCTTTTGTGCATGGTTCCCCCAGTTTGCTGCCACATACAAGAATGAGTCTCTTCCCAGGAAGATGCATCTGTGATCTACTTGAATTTGATTGTTTTGTTATTCTTTTTCTTAATCTGCACATTAGTAACTTCCAAGGTCTTGAATGTTCTCTGAGTAATAACACGGCTGTAGCAGCCTTGATATATTTTCTTTCTTACCAAGAAAGCAAGCATTTGGGGTTTACATTTTCCATTACCACTAGAACTTTAGAGGTGATCACCTGTAGTAAAGTCTTCCTGAGGTAGTGGGGTTTTTGTTTGGGGCTTTTGTTTGTTTGTTTGTTTGGGTTGGGTTTTTTTGCCAGCACTAAACCTGTCAAAACAACCACAGGAAAGGAAGTATGCTGCACCTGCAAAACCAGTGAACATACCTACCCACCAGCAAAATACTGTTGTATTTTGTTGCACTAAAAAGGTAACGTGTAACTTTTCCCTTTTGGTAGGTGTCAGGATTGTGCTAAGTGGAGATTAGACTTGGAACACGTTATTCCATTTCCAACTTGGTCTTTGTGGCCAAAAAAATCTTCCCAGGGGAAAGGTCCTTCAGCTCAATAGTCTCTAAAATGTGAAGAAAATAGCTAGCTACATTTTTGAAGCCAGGTGCATAACAGTGATTTTCTGTATCTTTTTTTATGGCTCCCAAAAAATGTTTTCCCAAAAGTGGTGAGCAGCAGTTAATCTATTTCTTGAAAACCAGCAGTGTGACTGATGTGGTGAGAACTGGAATTCACACCTGACTCTGTGTTCAGCAACGGGGCAGTGGGGATTGCTTGGATTCTGCTGCCAGTGGTCAGTTAGGATCCTTACCCCTCTTACCATCTCCTGATTTCTTTGACTTTTGTGTTGTGTGTCTTTGCATTAATAAAAATTTAGTTTGAAGAGCATCAGGAAGGCTGACCTCCTTCCTTCCTTTCTGTGAACCTGTTCGAGTCAGCAGAAGCTATGCTATTGATTTCACTGCAGCCAGAATTTTATCCTTTCTATTTAAGAAAACAGTTTATGCTCAGACTCTTTTATCACTTAATTTTCCCATTATAGCTACAACTAAATGTTCTACCTGTAGTTTGTTGCTATTCAGGAAACAATGGGTCAGTTTCTTTCTTTTTATGAAATTAAGATAGATATGAATAGAATATTTTGAAGTCTTTGTCATCTGTGTAGCTTATTTTTCAGGCCTAGACATTTCAAGTACATATGACAGGTTTTGACACACATGCATATACGGCAATGGCAATGGGATCAAAAAGACTGGTTCAGAAATAAGTTTAGAATAGTGGATTTGAATGGAGTACCTTCCTAAAATGAACTTCTGCCAGCTTTCCCTGCACAAAACACATCTGATCTTTAAATTAGGTGAACCAAGACTTAATTTAATCTGAAAGTTTAACCTAAAAACTTTTAGAATGTGATTTACCATCTGTATTTACTGAGGACCCTTGTTCATGCCTAACAAAAGTATTCCTTAAGGCTTTTTGCCAATCTCAAAATCAGTGAAATGACTGCATTAATGTTAAGTGGGAACCACTGCCACCTTTATCAAAGAGAGATTTAAGCTTCCTCAAACATTTCACGTTCTTACGAAGACTCTTAGAAAATAAACTAAGAAGCCACCCTGCCCTAGAAACTTCTGTGGAATTTATGGAGGAAATAGCCTTTAAAAATTTTTGCTTGTCACCAAGAAAGGACTCATTTAGCCAGAAATTAATCCTGAGCTGCCTCCTTATAAATGTACTTGGACAGATCTAATTCTTGTTAGGCAGAAAGCAAGTGATGCATAAACAAAGAGTCACAGCACATTTCATTTATGCTCACTAGCCTTGTCTCATTTCTGACCTCCATGTTCCTTCAATGTTTTATGTAGTGTCAGCTGTTCAATTCGAACTCTTAGTGGCCATTTTTAGTTTCTACCTTTTTTGCAGAGGTTACAGAAAAAATGTGAGAGCTGTCTCTGGTGGTTCAGTTTTAACTTGGCTGTACATCTGTTGGCAATGTTTAGGATGTGCACCAAAAAATCTGCATGGGCTGAGGATGAATGGAAAAATCTTTAAAATGGCTTCGGAAAACAGCATAGAAAATATTTGGCTCAGATTAGCAAGGCAGAAAAATTATTACTGCACAAAAATGTGGCTCTGTGCTTAGCAAGTTATCCTTCTTAAGGATTTTTCAACAGCAGGCTGGCTACCCTGGTCAATTAAACAAAACCAAAGACCTTTGAGTTGGTGTTAGTCTGAGCCACTAAGTCCACTTATAAGACAGCACAGCCCTCTTGGCTCATGCCTAGAGTCAGTCTAGATTTTCAACTGCCTCTTCTGAATCTAGGACGTAGGTCCCCCATGCGCCCAGTTCCAGAGTTAGCTTGCCTAGACTGTGCTGTCATTGTACAACCGGTGTACTGAAAAGTATTTTGAACTTTCTTCTTGCGTGGGTTGAGGGGGAGGGAATGAGGAATAAACCAAAGGTGACTGCACTTCACTGAATCGTCTGCCACGTATGTGCCAATCTGCATCCATACTTTGGTTTTGTACAGATTCGGGGCAGTAGATTATTAAATGGTCAAGGAAGTTAACTTGCTTATAGAGAGATAACGAAGATGCTTTGCTAGCTCCAAGATCTTCTCATTTTACAGGTCAAAGAAGGCAATACATTTAGCTCAGATTGTGAACTGACTAGTCTGAGGTCATATGACATGTCAGGAGACAAATTACAAGTTGAGCCTAAGGATGACATGTGCCTGACGTAATTGTTATATAGCCTCTACCATGACATTTGCGTTGCATTTCTTTGCAGCAATTACGTTGTTCTTTTCGTGTCGCTTAACAGCGCTCAGAGCAAGAATGACAACATGACTAAGAAAGACCTCAGGGTTGAATTGATGGCAAGTTGAATATGAGTCAACATTGTGCCCTGCCAGCCAAAAGGGGCAACTGTGTCCTGGGATGCATCACGCACAGTGTAGCTAGCCAGTCGAGGGAGGCGGTGGTCTCACTCTACTCTGCACTGCTGCCGCCCCACCTCCAGTACTGTGTGTAATTTGGGGCACCTCAATATAAGAAGGACAACAAACTATTAGAGTGTATCCAGAGGAGGGCAACCACGATGGTGAAATGCCTCAAGAGCAAGACTTCCGAGGAGCAGCTGAAGTCACTCGGTTAGTTCGGCTTGGAGAAGAGAAGGCTCAGGGTTGACCTCATCGCAGTCTACAACTTCCTCAAGGGGAGCAGCAGAGGGGGGAGGTGCTGATCTCCTCTCTCTGGTAACTAGTGATAGGACGCAAGGAAATGTCAGGGGAAGTTCAGATTGGACATTAGGAAAAGGTTCTTCACTGAGAGGGTGGTTGGTCACTGTAGCAGGCTCCCTAAGGAAGTGGTCTTGACAGCAAGCCTGTAAGAGTTCAAGGAACTTCTGGATCATGCTCTTTAGTTGTATGGTTTAGTTTTAGGTAGTCCTGCAAGGAGCAGGCACTTGATAATCCTTATGGGTCCCTTTGAACCTGATGTGATTCTAAGAGGACGCAGAGAGGGCTAAAAACTCTTTTCAAGACAGCATGAGACTCTGTAGAGTTGTGCAGCAATGGACTCTGTACAATAGGACACATTCCAAGGCACTGTCTGGAGTAACAACCCTGACATACTGGAGCCTTCAGAACAGAGAGAGCCCCTGAAAGCAGATATAATCCAAGCCTTGGACAACAGAGTGCCTGGGTGCAATGTGGTGTTGCATGTCAGGGTTGCAGTCATGGTTGAGTCACTAAGTCACCATAAAAGGAGTTGTGAGGGATATGGACAAACTGCCACGTGGGCAGACAATCAAGAGATTGACAGGATCTTTGCAGAGCTCCTACGCAGGCAAGAGCCTAAGACCTTTAGTAGGAGACAGGAGGAACAACTCTGAAACTGCATTTGGATGACGAATGGATGTGTGCTCCTGTACAAGCTGAAGGGATGCATCATAGCCAGGTGAATCTAAACCACACCTGAACGAGCACCAAGAGGAAGGGGTGTGTGACACTGTTTGGAGACTTCCTTCTACCAGAGTACAGAGGCACCTATCTACTGATCTTACTTGTTACCTCATGTGATCTGTCGCTGGCAGGGAGGTTGGACCGGGGCTGTTGCAGAAAGCACTAAGTGGAACTTGGCCTGTTACCCCTGGCCTGATTATCCACGTGGATACCAATGATACTGTCAAGGGAGACAGTAAGGTTTGTCAAGTATAATGGAAAGCAGCTTAGCAACTACATCTGCCAGCTGATGGATACCGTCAGGTCCCATCAGGTACCTTCAGGTTCCTTAGATGATCCCGAACCTGATCTTCTCCTAGAGTGGGCAGTTCTTCGTTGTCATAGCTCCTGTTTTTGCCTTCTGCAACCTGAGCGGTGTGGTTAGAGCCCTTGCTGGTGAAGACCAAGGTGAAAAAGTCATTCAGTACCTCAGGCTCCTCCATATCCTGGCTGACCCGGTCTCCTGTTTCCTTCCGGAGAGGGCCCTGGTCTTGCTTCGCTTACCCCCCCAGCAGTCTCGCTGAATGGGGAGGGCAGAGCAGGGGTGCTGGTAACAGGGTCCATGGATGTTCCCAGGCAGGACAAGGTAATGAGTGGGGTCACAGTCCCCCCGGAGAGTCCCGTGAGGAGAAGAAGGAGATGGGCTCAGCGTGTCAGGGCCCGGAGTGCATCCATCTTCCGGCAGGTTAGTTGGCTAAATTAGAGTGTAGCTGGCTGAGCCCAAGCCCAGCTCATTTGCTGGTAAGAGCTGTAGGAGGAGAGCTAGGAGTGTCCCTCCTTTCCCTTGGGAACTTCTTGAAGCAGTGGCCTTGCCACGTGCTCCTGCCCGTGTTACACTGCAGCTGTGCAGCAGCCCTGTCTGTGGCTCATCTTGTACCTGCAGAGTCTGGACCTTGACACAGACCCGCTGGTTCAGCTTCCTGCCTCTCCTTGGATCTGCCTTATCCCTGTGGACTTGCTGGGCTGCGTGGGACCCACTGTCCTTGGTCCCCGTCCTGACCTGGACCTGCTGTTCTGCACCCTGGCTCCTTCTTGATGAGGCCACCGCTTGTTCCTGCCTTGTTACTGTCTTCTGCTCCTGACTGGCCTCTCGTGGTGGAGCAGTTAGCCCTCACTGCTGCTGACACACAAACAGGACTGCCGGAAAGGCTGCAATGGAGGGCCAAGGTCCACCCAGCTGTGAGCGAGACGTGTAGCAAGATGACAGCCCTGGGCTCGAAGAAAGCTGGCTTTGGCTTGTTGAGGGAACCTGGTAGGCCGTGTGCCACTGGGGTCACCCTGGAGGGCACAGGGGTCCAGGAGAGTGGGTCGGGCTTCAAGTACAACCTCCTCAAAGCTCAAGAAGGGTCCATTCTGATGTGTGGGAAGTCTATCAGGCCTGGCAGAAGGCCAGCATGGGTGAGCAGAGAACTCCTGACTGAGGCTGGCAGCACAAAGAAAGCATGTGGAAGGCAGAAATGGGGCCTCCCGGCTGCTCTGGAGGAATAGAGCCATTGCCTGAGTGTGGTGGGGTGGAATCTGGAAAGCCCAAAGCTCGGCTGAAGTTGAAACTCGTGAGGAAAGGGGAAAGCAACACGCAGGACTTTTGTGAATACCTTGAGGGTAGGAGGGACCCTGAGAAAAGCGGACCCTCTGCCAAATGGAGCAGGGGACCTGGTGGCAAAGGACACACATGGTGTCTTCCTTTCTTTGGCATTTAGTTGTGTAAGGTCTGTTTTTAGACCTTGGGTTCCTGAATAATAGGGCAATATCTGGCAATGATGTGGAGCATTACCCACAGGTAGAACTGGACTATGTTGGGGACCAAAAGGCAAGCTGGACACACACAAGTCTATGGGCCCACCTGAAATGTGGCCAAAGATACTGAGGGAGCTCACCAAAGTAACTGGAAAGCTGCTTTCATCTTTGAGAGGTTATAGCAAGCAGGGGAGGTTCCTGACAATTTGAAGAGACATATAGCCCCCATAACCTCAGCCATCTTCCCCAAAAGGCAGAGAGCGAGCCCTCAGAGAGCTACAGGCTCATCAAGCAAATCTCCGCCCTTGGGAGAGAGCAAATCCTCACAAAAACTACTTCCAGTTGTACGAAGGATAAGAAACTGCTTGGGAAAAGACAGCATGCATTTCCCAAGGGCAAAGTATGCTTTCCATAGTGAGACAATTAGTCACTTGAATGAGCAGAGAGCAGTGAGTGTTATTCCCCTGGATTTAAGCAAGCTCTTTGCCACAGTTTCCCCTAGTAACCTTGTAGCCAAACGGTTGAGGTATGGTTTGGATAAATGGAAGGTGGGTGAATAACTGGCTGGACTACTGGGCTTAAAGGTTTGTGATCAGCTGTTCAAACTCAGTGGCAGCAAGTTTACTGTTTGCATTTCTTGGGGATTGATATGGAGCCAGTACTGTTTAATATGTTTTTATAAAAAGTTTGCAGGTCAAGAGACATGGTTATATTTCATTTTATTCCGTACTACACCTGGACTACTGTACCTAATTTTGGGTTCCCCAGCGGAAGAAAGACATGGGTGTACTCACGATCTCTCACGGTCACTTGGGAGACAGGGATGGGTGACACACAAGAAGAGAGAACTCGATTAGTTAGAAGAAGAAATTTTAAGAGGGTAGAGGAGATGGTCTCAGCTGTCTTCAGCTACTTCATGTTAGGATGTAGGGGAGATGGAATGAGCGTCTTGGAGGTGTGCAGTAATAGCACAAGAGGAAGTAGATTCAAAGCGGAACAAGGGAAATTATGAGTAGTTATTAGGGAAAGAATTTTCAGTTTGAGGGAAGTTAAACTTACTCTCCACCCTTGGACGTGTTTGTAACTTGACAATGACATCAGTTACTTGGTTTATGCTGACTTTGCTTTGAGCAGAAGATGGATCCAAAATGTCACCAAAATTTATTTCTGAGGTACAAATTTGGATCCAGCGTAGTGTGAGTGTGTGAGTATTACGCCTACTGCAGTAGTTTCCAATGTTGAGTGCAGCCTTGTCTGCAAGATGAGGAGGTTAAAAATTGGGGTTCCTTAGTTGCACGTTGTATGACTTTATCAGTCAGGAATATTAAAGAAGAGAGACCTTCAGAAGAAAAAAGATTTCAGAAAGAAAATGTGAAGTTTTTTGTTTGCAGTTTTGATGAAAACCAGCAGGCTGTACTCTCAGATATTTTTTTTCCAGGAAGAAACACACAATATTGTTATTTTCACTTTTTATATGAGCAAGGAAAAGGAACTGCAGCACAGACCATGCTGTTTTCATTTGTGGCTGTTAAATTTTCATGTGGATGATGCAAAGAGGCTGCTAAAGCAGTTGTTAACATGCTGTCCTCAGATGTATTCAAGGACTTATTTTGTGACCTTTTTTTCCCCTTGAGATTTGAAAACAGAGACTTCTATATTATACTCTAATGATTAATAGCAAGTTTATGTTAATGCTTCCCCTCTAGCCCCCTCTTGCCCCCCCTCCCCCCAAGGGTTGTGTAGGTCTGGTACATTTTAGGACTATTTTGTGTTGTATAAAAATGCTACAACATTAGCAGGATTAAATATTGTCTGGCTCTTCTTTTTCCCCATACAGCTGGAATTGGTGTTCCTTTAGCTTTGGTTTCTAAAATATTCCCAGAGAAAAACAAAACAGGGGACTGCTTTAGCTAAGACTAAAAAACATTTTTTTGCAACTTGGGGGCGGTGAGGGGAGGTTTAACAGCAACATAGTGTTTTCATTCATTCTGGGATTACTCCTTTCCACCTTTCTAAATTGAATCTGTGGGTTAGCAATTGTGGAGGTGAAGCCACACATTTGCAAGGACCCAAGCAATAAGAATGCTGTTTAGAAATATCCTGCTTTTCTTCAGCATTTTTCAAAGCCATTTACAACCACAGGTGAATGTAATTTCCGAATAGCAAATCAAAACCATAATGATAACACAGCAGAACCGTTGTCAGTACCAATCTAGTTCTTCTCAGCCCCATACAAAGAGGAATCTTGATGATAAAGTTTATCATCATGATAATAAAGTACACAATTTCTGTAGTTAGGGCAGTGTAACTTTCCTAGGGAAATCCTTTGAACATAGGAAGGTCACGCTGAACTATACAGTGGAGTTAAGGGACATAGTTAGCTGTTGATGCAGTGTCTTAATTCTGCCCAAGTTCTATCAATTCAGCCTCTGGAAGAGTGTTGCCCATTTCACAGAGACTTCTTCTTCTCAGAAATGAACAGTTTAACAGCTTCCATATCATCCACTATTTATGCCTTTGACATATCTGTAGGGAAATTCCAGTTTCAGAAGTGAGAGCCTGTTGGACAAACTCCACAAAGCAAGTGTTGTTTTAGCACTCCTGCCCACTCACTTGGCCTGGATTATTACTTCACAATATTGCAGAATTTCCAATTTTTCACCTTTTACATTAAAAAAACCCACAAAAAACCCCAAGTAAGAAGTCACTCAAGTCACTGTGCATTCTTTCCACCCTTTTTCTGGTGCTTCCTGCTATGTGGATGGTCTTTTTTATTCAGAGAGCCATGCAAACCTTATCTGTGCGGGGTGGCTCTAAAGCCTTGATCACAACACAGGGTGGTCATTTCTTGCTGTTTTGGTCAATGCCGGTGTTTTGGCAAAGAACTGTCATTCCTATTGTATCTGTGCATCTTACTGTTCCCTCTTCTCTGGAAATAGTGGATAGATCCTTCTTTGTGATGTAATTTCTTTTTGTGAAGATACAAGAGCAACAACAACTGGCTTACCAGTGGCAGAAATCTGTGTGTACTGTGCCCTCCTATTGTGCAAGATACTGCTTTAATTTTCTGCTTAATATTGGTTCTAATACAGCTTTAACATTATGATGATGGAGCTAAAGCTACCATATAGTACTGGGAATGACCCATGAAAAACATGGGATAGAGACTTGTGAACTCAAATACACTATATGTTCAAGTATATTCAAGTGTATATACTTGAAGTACATTCAAGTATATGATACTTGAATATAATTATAAACAAAGAAAGAAATCCATTGGTAAAGCAGGATAAACGTTCAGAGTGAAAGGAAGATGAGTGACCCCATGGTGGCAGTCAACACTTTGCTGGATATTCAAAACAGGTTCTATCTGGAGCTTTGGAAAGTGTGAACAATACTATGTATTTTCCACGTTCAAGTATAGAAATGGCAGCAACGGTGCTTTGCGGCATTCTACTTACCCCTGCATTATCATTCATCTAAATATGCTTGGTTCTGGTCTACTCAAAGGCAAATTGATCTGATGCAGTGCCTTTTTGCTGACTTCAGGGGCCTGTGAAGGTTGTGTCAATCCAATTCTATTAATTTGTCTGTTCCAGTAAGCTACTGTCAGAATTAGTCAAGTCTGTGGAGCTGTGGAGCTGCTCACAAAGTTCAACATGTAATTGAATGTGCTAGATCTTGTCACAGTAGGAGGTCTGATGGAGGACAGCAAAAATCCCATCTTGGTTATGTATTACCTGCAGGTTCTCAAGGCAAATGGCTGGCTAGGAACTTCTGCTACCTGAGGAGAAATCAAGTCTGCAATGGCTCTCACCTGTTTTTTTACTACCCAGGAGGGAATTAGTATGGAAGTGAAGGGAGACCATCAGATTCAAGTCAAAATATGAAGGACAGCCCCCAGGAATTTCTCTGTGAAGCAGAGAACAGTTCCTGTCGAACACCAGGAACTGAGTTCCAGAAGTCAGCAGAACTGCTGAGAGCTTGGATGAGTGAATCAGGGAAGACAAAGGGATGGGATAACATGACTGCTGTGTCTGAGTGGCAGGTGGGATTTGGGACAGAGAATATTTGAGTATTTTGTTGGAATTTATTATTGCAGGCACTTACACATCTATCTAATATTTCTTATGTTGGGTTGAAGCGAGAAGGATCATCGTGTTTGCACAATATTGAGGCTCAAGGCAGTAAGGATTAGAGACATGATGGCTTCTGCCAGCTTTTCTGTTTCCTGAAACAAGTGTTTGCTTTCATTGAGTTAATTTAGCACACTGCAAAGCTAAGCTCAGTTAATACATGTCTGCTGGCATACATGGACTTTTGAGATGCTTCTGGTGACTCCCAAGTTTTAAAAAAATCCTTAAATGGAAAATGTCCAAAATGAAGACATTTCAGCCTGCGGGCAAGTTTTATGCAAATTAGTCAGTAGGCATGAATGCCCGTCTTGCATTGGTGGTGGTCTTGGCAAGCCAGCAATAATGTTGAGAATGGCCGTTGTCCCATGTCTGATGAGATGGGTGGAACATACCACCTTCTGGTCACTGCACTGTCCTTGGCCCATATATAGTAGACCTTGCAGTCAGATGCTAGCTTGGCTGGATCAAATTGATGTTTTTAGCATGGGACGGGGCAGCTACATTACTTACTGTATGATCAGTTTAGCAGATATGCATGAACTGCTTAATGAAATAATATTGCAAGGGCTCAGTTACGGTGCTTGTTTGGCAAGGAAGATATAATTAAAATGTCATTGCATAAAAGTCAGCTGTTCGGCAGTCATGCTAGCTGCCAAATGTTACACGATGCAGATTCAGAAATATTTCATCCATCTGCCAATGCTTTCAAATCATTCTGGCAAGGTTTGTATTTCTATTTTAAACTGTGTAAAGGGAAATTGCTCTCATTCTCTCAGTGCTAAGGATGGTGCAAGCCTTACCCTACCTACTTTTAGAGAAATAGGCAAGGGGAAGAAGAGTATTAGAGGTCATCACAGAGGTTTAATTTAGTGTCTAAAATGTACTGGACATATGCCAGAGTGATTCTTGCAGTCTTTTTTAGGAGGAAAGGAGTGCTGCATCTCAGGATCAAGTAATGTGTGCCTCCAGGAAACATTCCACAAAAATTTGTGAAGTAAAATTATCACTTCATATTGATAGACCATAGGAATTTTCATTTTACACCTTACACTAATACTGTCAAACAAAAGAGTGTCATTTCCAGTTATGTACTGCTACTTTGCTGAACTAGTTATTGAAGATTTATTTATGCAACTTTGATTTTTATTTAATTTGAAATTTGCCCCTTTTTTCTTCTCACGCTTGCTGAACCGGTGCAGTCTGCAGTATTCACTTGATTAATGATGGCACAATGGAACCGTCAGTTGGATTTTGCTATTTTTTTTTGCCTTTGTTCCTGACCATACCTGTAACCACATCTTTTATACTGCTTCCTATGACCAGGGCCAATTATCTAATATCAGATAAATTAAGCAAGTTTGCCTTAACTAGTAAAATGATATGTATAGTAACGATGCAAATGCAAGAATTCAACGAAAGCAAAACATTATTTAATACATTATTTTTGCTCTCATATCAAGTACAAGCTTTGTAGTCCCCTATTAAATCTCAAGCAAGTAGTCCCCACTACTAGATTTTTCAGGTTCAGAGGCTGTATAATCAAGATAAGTCATGGTTTTACATGTGAAATACAGTGTTTCATGCTCTTTTTTATTTGCATATGGTGAGCACCTGTCTCTGGTTAGTGCAGGATCTGGAATGGATAAGTTAAAAGACAACACGGAAAAATGGAAATAACAAGAATGTCTGCGTTATGTGGAAGAAGGAAGGACTTTCACTTGGTTGGTGAATGGACTGAATGCTAACTTGTGGAAGTGCTATGGTGTTTCTAGAACATTTGGTTTGGCCACATTTTTAAAGGGACAGGCAGTAGCTTGTGAGGTAAGGCTGCAAAATCATCACAGTTACATCTGGGACAAAAGCCCATGAGCAAACCGAAACAGTGATGTTCTACCAGTGAGAGAGGAGCCTAATAGACCAAGACGTCTAGAGAACGAGCACGGACTAATATCTTTGCTCTTATTCTCAGGTTGCTGCTTTTTATGGAAATATTATTCCTTGCTTCTTATAGCTGAGTGAATTTGCATGTGATATTCATTTCATGCTGCTATTTTGACCATGGTATGAAGAGATATTGTTGCATTCCTGCTGTAGTGTGAATCCTTATAGCATCTGATCTGTTATCTTTGTGCCCTTCCAGCACAACTACTACTGGATATGGGCTTTTTAAAATAAAGAAGAAAGTGAAAATAATTTTTATTCTCTGAAAAGGAGAACTTGAAAGAATAAGGGAAACATAAAAAATACTAGAATTCCTTCATGCTTTGTCAAGAGAGTCCTCTCCGTTTTGTGCTAGTTGTTAACAGTCTATATTCTAAGCTAGAGGAGGAAAAAAAAAAAAGACCTTTTAATTTAACTCCTTTTGAAAAACTAAACTTGAAATTTGAAATCTTGACAACCCATGTTATGACTATAATGTATGAAAAAGGAAGTTAAATAAAAATATTCAAGGAGTGGATACTTGCTGCCAATTTCTGCAAAGAAGGCAAGCAAAAAAATCTGGTAGAAGTCTTATCAGCTGAGAGCGAAGCTGAGTGAAAGCCTCAAACAGTTTTTTACAGCAGTGGCTTTCATTTCAGATTATTCATTTAGTTCTTCTCAACATCTAGTTCATTCAATACTGAAAATTTGGTAGGTGAAAAAGCAGACAAATTTTCTGAAGATATAAAGAGAATGAGATATTAGCTACAGAGCTACAGTTTCTACATCTTTAAAGAGCCTGGTCATCAGACCCATTCAGTTCATTAACTAGAGGTAATACTTCCACTGTTAAATAAATCAATTTAAAATGCAGACTATGGTTTGGCAGTTCTCCTGGATTCTTAGCCATACAGCAGACTAGACATAGTGCTGTGTAATTTATAGTGTATATTTTTGAGCTGTTGTATTGTGGCTTTTGATTGAATTGCGATTTCTACCAAAAAACCCACCATCAAACAAACAAAAACCCCCATATTATCATTCACTGTTTTCTAACATAGTAACAACACCAATAAAAGATGACTAAGTGTATAAACATAGATCCTCTTCTGTCCTGACAAAAAGATGCATTAAATATCTACAGAAGGAAGCTGAGTTAAAGATAAAAAAACCAGCGCAGAGTTAAAATCCATGACTTATTCAAAGTTTCTTGCTTTTGATTTAAATTATGATTGAAGTTGGTGGCTTAAATAGCTGTGACTTAAATCAATCTGACCCATTAGAAAAGCATTTTTGAAATCGGAGGTCTCTTCAAAGTGTTCCTAGTAGAAATAGCAACATGTTCCTTTTCCACATCTGTGGAGAGTGGCGGGATCTCTCTCCAGCTGCAAGCCATGTGCCCTTCATAATCTTACATTTAGAGTAAGCAAAGCTAGAATTTGTGTCTAGAGTGCAGATATGTGAGTTTTTTGATATATATTGCTCCGTGCTCTTGTTTTTATTTTTATTATCAGTTTACAGACTCATTGAAACTGTTGGGCACTCTGGTCCCCATTCACCTCTCTGCTAAAGCAGATGGACAGACAAGAGCTGTGCCTCTTGCAGGTAGCCGAGCTGCCTTTTAAATGCAAGGTAGATGCAAAGCCATACAGGAATACCAGCTGCTAGTCCCTGAGAAGGGATGATGTTAGTTGCTGTTGCAGGGTTTACTTGCTTTTTCTCACATCAGGACTGCTGCGAATGCAAACAGTAAACTTAAATAACAAGTGGTTTGAGCTACATGCTCTACACAGCAGTAGAGGACTATCCACAACCCAGCACCAACTTAATTTTTCTGTTGCTTTCCATTTTATAGCTGAGAGATCTGTTCAGTTGCGTTCTAATTTGTGTAGAAGAGCATGAGCTAGAAGTTCATGGGCTCAAGCACCAATCAGACATGCATTGTGAAGGACAAAGCAATCAATGCTTAGGTTTCTGTATTTTTGTAATGTATATGGGGTCAGAAACACAAAATGGCATTGAGAAGAGAAGCGTAAAGAAAATCCAGGGATTGAAAGACTGACAGTCAGAAGTTGTTCTCAGGGAGGACCATCTCAGGTCCTTTGAGATGATTCCCAGTGTAAGGCTCATGAAGGTAACTAGTGTAACTGAAAACAGAGGTATGACTTACCTCCTGAGGGATTCTGTGCTCAAAGTTTGTAGACACTACAAAAGTGCCATACAAGCAGAAAAAAACCCACATAAACACAAAAAAAGTGTAATGTGTGGGGTGATAAGATGGAGGTTGTTTTTTTTTTATTTCATACTCTTGTCTGTGTATTTTTGTTTCTAAACTTTTCCTTGATTTATTCTGGTGCTTTGTTTGGGTTTCCTCATAAGGATATTATAATTAGAGAAAGAAAATACCTCTATAGGGTAGAGAAGTGCTATTATCTAATATTCCAGATGATGAAGCTTGTATTTTAGAAATAATAGAAGGCTTGTAACTCCCTACAGTACCTAAGTATAATAACGGTTTTGCTCCCATTAATGGCGAATTTGTATGTAGTATCCAGATTGATGGGAAAAAGTAAAAGATGGAGGGGAGAGTCTGAACACAATTCATATCCGTTTGTTTTAGACAGTCTCATCCCATTAGAACTATATTACATTGTTTTATATATGTCTGTTTGTCTGCATGAGTCGTGTTACTTATAGAGGTGGAATACAGATTGCCTTCAGCAGTCAAGATCTACATGGATTCTGAAGTGGGGTGTGTTCCAATTCTGGTTCCACCTCATCCATGTTTTGCAATATAGCTTTGCAATTTTATGTCACAACTTTAATTTAAAGACATCAAAACGTGTATATGTGAATTATCTCTGTTTCTGCTTGTGAGCTGTGTAGGATGCTGTTACCCACTTTCTGCTGAACACTACTTCTAGGTGGCATAAGTCTTTTTCTGAAGGTGCACATGTTTCTCTGTGCAGGCAGCCCAGGGTGATGAGACTTAACTAGAATGCCTTAGGAAATACGTAACATTGTAGGACAGAGAAATTCTATCTGTTTTGCTAACAGTAGGGATTTGAATCGATGTCTCCTGTGTAAGTTGCTGAAGGCTTTCATGCAGTGGAGTGAGACTTCTGTAAGAGGTTTGTTCATTTCTTTGGTTTTGGTTCTTGAGTCAGCTCCCTCTTGAAGGCAATACTGCCCTAAATTTAGAAGTTTAGCTTCAAGGTAGTGAGGCTTTTTGCTGAGGAATAACTTGAAAATATGTGTATTTCTCTTCATTGTGGATATCATTTTTGTAATGATGTAGATCCATTTGAGTCTCATTATTAGATTATGAAAATATTGTCACATTTGCCATTAGCAGGTGTGAGTCTAGTGAATTCCGTAGCTACAGGATATACTCTTAGCTTGACAACAGTTGACTTTGGTAAAAAGTGAAGTAATATAGTATTGCAGTTGTGCTTGTAGATGTAAAGAGTGGCTACTGGGTAGTCTTGTGTTAGATTCTTACCAGATTTTTTCATAATAAAGTTGGATGAGATATCAAGAAGGCTGACAAATCTTTCGTTTAGAATAAATATACTTAAAATAGGGTTCATAAGTAATTGTCTATGACCATAATTTGTTGGTTTTCTTCTCAGTGGTTAACCATTAACTATTTCTGACATTAGGATAAGTGCATTAGGTAGCTTGTTCTTAGTAACAGGCAAACCAAAGAGATTACTGGAGAGTATGGTCTGGACTAACTAAAAGGGCAGCCTACTCTGTACCTAAGATGTTTGGTTTTTTGATAAATTACGTACAGGTGACCATCTGTTAATTTTTTGAGTCAAGCATGTGGCTGTAAACCAAACAGCACCTGGCATAAGAAAAAAATCAAACCTAGTGTGTTTACTTTTTGAGATGCCCTTTGAGGCTAACTTTCACTGTATATCTTGACTAGCTCAAAGTGGTTGTCTGTTTTGGATATCTGCATAGTGCAATGGATGGAATTCCATTAACAGTCTTGTGGGTTTTTTCAGTAGAACATAATTTGCATTTTCATGAATTCTGCAGGGACATAAATAAAACTGAAGATGTGACTGGGTAGTGGACACGGATCCTGCTTCCCTTAGAGGAAGCCTGCAGGGTGAGCTCCATCTTTATTAGATGCCAGAGAATCCACACGTGAGCAAGTTGTTCTGTGTGTCCTCTAAGAAGGGGAAGCATTAACAAATGTTAGTTCACAGTGGATCAGAAAGTCAAGAATCCAATCGTGAATCACAAATCTATAGGAATCCAGGTTTCATTACACCTTCTATGGCAGAGTGATTTGGTTTTTTTAGGGCAGAGCCAAGGTAATGTGAGTTGTTGAGGATATATTGCCCCCCTGTAAGCTAAAATCAATCAATCAGTCTGAAGAACTGCTGGGGTTTTTTGCATGTGGAAAGAATCACACATAGGAAATATTACATTGATTCAGTGGTGGCATGGAACACTTGGGCCCTTAAAAGCAGTCTCACTGCATCAAACCTAGATGAGTCCAGTGGGCACAGATTTTTGTTTCTTACAGAATTTGAATACTGCTTTTCTTTTGCTGTGTGCATATGACGTAGGTAGATAGTGATTTTCTCAAATAGTGATGCTACTGCTAGTGTCAGTGTGTTGCCCATGAGACAGAGCTTTGCCTTTTTCCTTTTGTTTCTGGTGTTTGGTACATTTTGTTTTTCACATGTGTAAAATCAGCAGAACAGAAATAAGAGATTAGGAGATGTCACAGGATCACGGAATCATACAGGTTTGGAAGGGACCTCTGGAGATCATCTAGTCCAACCCCCTGCCAAAGCAGGTCCACCCAGAGCAGGTTGCACAGGAACGTGTCCAGGCGGGTTTGGAATGTCTCCAGAGAAGGAGACTCCACCACCTCCCTGGGCAGCCTCTTACAGGGCTCTGCCACCCTCAAAGGAAAGAAGTTCCTCCTCACGTTTAGATGGAACTTCCTATGTTCAGGTTTGTGCCCATTACCTCTTGTCCTGTCACTGGGGCACCACTGAAAAAAGACTGGCCCCATCCTCCTGACACCCTCCCTTTAAGTATTTATAGGCATTGATCAGATGCCCCGTCAGCCTTCTCTTCTCCAGACTAAAAAGACCCAAGTCCCTCAGCCTCTCTTCATAAGAGAGATGTTCTAGTCCCCTAATCATCTTTGCAGCCCTTTGTTGTACCCTCTCCAGCAGTTCCCTGTCCTTCTTGAACTGGGGAGCCCAGAACTGGACACAGTGCTGCAGATGGGGTCTCACCAGGGCAGAGTAGAGGGGGAGAAGAACCTCCCTCGACCTGTTGGTCACATTCTTCTTGATGCACCCCAGGATGCCATTGGCCTTCTTGGCCACAAGGGCACATTGCTGGTACATGGTCATCCTACTGTCCATCAGGACTCCTAGGTCTTCCTCAGAGCTGCTCTCCAGCAGGTCAGCCCCCAACCTGTCCTGGTGCAGGGGGTTGTTCCTCCCCAGGTGCAGCACCCTACACTTGCCTTTGTTGAATTTTATCAGGTTTCTCTCTCCCCAACTCCCCAGTCTGTCCAGGTCTCACTGTATGGCGGCACAGCCTTCTGGGGTGTCAACCACCCCTCCTATTTTTGTGTCATCACCAAACTTGCTGAAGGTACATTCCATCCCTTCATCCAGGTCATTGATGAATTTATTGGAAGAGGACTGGACCCAGTACTGACCCCTGGGGAACACCGCTTGTTACGGACCTCCAACTGGACTCTGTGCCCCTAATCACGACCCTCTGAGCTCCGTCTTTCAGCCAGTTTTCAATCCACCTCACTGTCCGTTCCTCTAATCCACACTTCCTAAACTTACCTATGAGGATGCTGTGGGAGACTGTGTCAAAAGCCTCGCTGAAGTCAAGGTAGACAACATCCAACATCCCCTCATTTATCCTCCCAGTCATGCCATCGTAGAAGGCTGTCAGGCTTGTCAGACATGATTTCCCCTTGGTGAATCCGTGTTGACTACTTCTGATAGCTTTCTTCTCCTCCATATGCTTTGAGATGATGCCCAGAATGAGCCATTCCATCATCTTTCCAGGGATGGAGGTGAGGCTGACTGGCCTGTAGTTTCCTGGGTCCTCCTTCTTGCCCTTTTTGAAGGCTGGGCTGGCATTGGCTTTCCTCCAGTCCTCAGCCACTCCTTGCACCTTTCCCTTTGTATCAGGGACATCAGGTGTCATTGTCATAGGTACTGCTTGCAGAGTGCCTTCATGTGAGTATTTCAAGTCATTTAATCAGCTGTGAATCCTTAAGGCCTTGGATTATTCTTTGATGACCCAATGCTTCCTCAGTCTGTCTTGTGAGAAAAAGAGATACATGAGCTTATTTTCCACTTCTCGTATGGCCTTGTTTGTCCTCCTGTTCTAGTAGCTTTCTCTCATCTTTTCTAGGGCTGCCCCTTTTAGGTTTCCTTCCTTCTATTTTTCTGAAATCACTGCATCACAAACTGTGCTCTCTGTTTTATTAGCGGTGCCTGTCTGAAGACCAAATGTATACACAGCATGAATACTCACTTGTTAGTTACAGTAATTGCAAGAGGTGTTAATCATTGCTGAGATTTAGAGTTGGTTGCTAGACATTCTTTTGTCCCGGTCTCTTTTTCCCCAACATTTCAGATACCCACATAACGTAACAGCTCTTATCTCACAACGGTGACTTCTTGCCTAGCTTTTCCATTATAAAGATTGTGTTATCATGGTATATGAAAAAAATAGCATAATGGTGATGAAGCAGTCCCATGTCTTCCTCATCCTGTTTGCGATACTTAGTTCTTTATTTCAGTTCTGCCTCCTTTAATGTGACAGAATTGGAATCTGAAGAAGTTCCATGACACAGTTCTCTTTTATAACATAATTCCTAAATATTTTAAGGTTCGTCTCTGCTGATACTTCCTTCCATGTGAAGGCTCTGTGAATGAAAGCTCCAGGAATACTAAGGGGTATCTTTAAATATATAGGTAGATATAATGGGAAGCTACATTTGCTCTGATGGTAGCTAGACCATGGAAGTTAATCAACACTGAGCAGGATCAGACCTGACCTCACTTCTCCCTTAACTAAACCATTCCGGCATCTGTTTCTCTGCGGGTTCCTTCTTGTAATGGGTTTGGCAGGAGCATATTGTTAAATCATTCTAGATAAGAATTGGAGTCCTCTCTCTCCTTTCAAACAAGTCAGTGAAAGCTTTTAAAATGTTTTTTCTTGGAAGTAAAGCAGGACTCAAAGACGCTTTGCAGTATGCATCTGTATTTATTAAATGGTCTAATGCCACTGTCCTGTGTTAGCTTTGGGATAGCAAGGGTATTTGTTCACCTGTAACTGGCTGAATTTCCTTACTGAATTTTCATGTTTCTTCCTGACCTAGTGTGATTGCCTGCTTTTCATTTATCTAACACATCTCTGAACAGAAGGGATAAGTGAGATTCAATTAACTGACAAGTCATCTGCCTATCCTCTGATGCTTGTAAGTCTCCTCACTGTAGCACATGGCTGCTTTCCTACCCCTTTTTATTTATCTGGCTGCTTTATAATGTCAGTCCTTGTTAGCAACTTCTCTGAAAAGATTTGGGTCCAGCCTTGTAGTGTTTCCAGCAAGCTGCAGGTGGAAGGTTTCACTTGCCTCAGCTTTTTTAAGTCTTTGAAAGTAATGAGATGCAGATGATCCAGGCAATGGATGGATAACACATAACATCTTTTTAACTAAAGGCGTCTTGCCAGAATATTTAAGAGTATGTAGGAGGTGTTCCTAGTCCGCTTGGAGATGTTATTTGCCAGGTAGTAGCTTCAAAATGGAACATACTAACAGAAAGAGGTAGGATAGCTTTGAATGCTACCAAAGAAAAAGTGAAACTGAATTAGTCAGTTGTAATACAAGTTCTCCTCCTGTAGATCTAATATAGTTACCAATTTAATTTTTTTTTCCTAATAAATGCTGTGCAAAACCATTCGTCCTTTTGTCATCGTTGCTACTTTTTATCACAAAATTGTACTTCGATACCAGGAAGAGCAGACAGTCCTGGGGGCAAGCAACTTGTTTTCCTGCCTTCGTACCTGTTGCCTGTTGTAGTTCAGTACTGGCGTGCTTCTTCTACTGCAAGCTTAAACAATGCAAGGCCACTGGGAACTGGAAGCTGTGACATAAAATAAGTAAAACTGGAAGTCAGTTTTAGTCCTTCGTCAGATATAAATGATGTAATGAATTAGAGAGTGGAGTGAATCCCCTGTAGTTTTGTGCTCTTCTAACATACAAATTGAACAAGAGGAAAAATGCTCACGGTGGTCCAACTTATTCAGCAAAAGACTTACTTCACACATTTACAGTCACTGGTTTACAAATAACTCCTGGAGGTAGTTTATTCGCTCTGATTCCTTGCATCTTTTCACAGAATTGCCTCCAACAGCTGAGAGAGACGGATACAAG
This sequence comes from Tringa tobata, assembly GCA_033628505.1. Lineage (NCBI taxonomy): Eukaryota > Metazoa > Chordata > Aves > Charadriiformes > Scolopacidae > Tringa > Tringa tobata. The sequence goes on from JAHREE010000286.1 coordinate 2,498,835, forward strand.
TGGATCTGCATAATGTATTTTAAGCCCCTGTTAGCATCTTTTGAGCTGATGGAGAACACTAAGTGTTTGAGACACTGTTCTTCGTTTTGCCCTGTCGTACATTTTCAAGAGAGTATCTTAAGTCATGGTAACTTCTTTGAGGCTGGAAAGATCCTCAGTCCTTTTAGACAAGTTTGAATGAGGGTTGCTGACTGTTGCCTCCCCCCAGGTGCTCGAAACATCTGATTTATTATTTATGTTACTGCTTTTATTTGGTATTAAGAGATAGAGCAGAACTAGGCAGCTGTGATTAAAATAAACAAAGAGGATAAAGAGGTTTCAGGAGAATTGGCTCAGGAAAAAAGAGACAGATTACTACCACGTGACTATCAGAGGTGCCTTGATTTTATGGAGTTATGCCAGTGAATGCTAAATATTGTAAATGTATGTTTGACAGTGGACCAACTGTGCTCCTTGTGGGGCAGGAAGTGTCCCCGAATAAATAGGTGGGGACATACATCTCAGAAGAAAGTGCTGCAGATCCATGACCCTGCATTTCTGCAAATACATAACAAATTAATTCAGCATATAGTTTTAAACAGCCATACAGTTCTGTTTTCAAAAGGCTTTAATGCAGCTGCTCTAAAATTAGAGCAGTGGGGGAACTCCATGATCATGACTTCATTTGTTTTTCTCTCTACTGTCAATGAAATAAAACAGGATTTCCTGTTTTATCTGATACATTTCTCTTGGGACGTTTATATACTGGAACTTGGACTGATATTTAGATGTGCTGTTTGCTTTTCCTTGTTACTCTAAAAACTGTTTTGGTAAAATTGTCTCTTCCTGCTGATATCTACAAAAGTAGTTGAGAAGTCTCCTTCCAGCTTCCAAAGCCTTGAGTGCTGGTTTTGAGTCTGTGAATCAAATGTTTTTGGAAGGAGGTTTTAATAATGGGACAAATCAAAATATTTTTATTAGCCAGATCATGGTTGCTAACATGTACAAACCTTGTACTTTGTTATGCTTGCAGAGGGATTAGGGGTTGAAGTAAAATATTTTTCTAATTATTCCAAGAGCTGGAAGAACAAAATTCAGTTCCATTTCTCTTCTGCAGGTCTAATGGGATTATTTGCTTTTGCTATCAAACTCAGATCTTAATGTTTTTGTGGAGAATTCAGGAGATCTTTCTGTCCAGCTCTTTTTCAGATTGGATTCTCATTTCAAGTGAAATTAACTTTATGGAAATAATTAGGAAAATAAAATAAAAGCATTTTAAAATCATGGCAGATTTCCATTTTTCAATGATATTACAAAGGGAAAAGCGCTAAACCTACATCTTCTGACAAGGAGCTTCAAAAAGTGGTGCATTAAAAGACAGCATTGCAATTTGCTGCCTGTTTTCAGTTTGAAGTCTGTGTAGGTAGGCTCATTTGCAAGAATTAAAGAGAGACTGAATTTAATCTCCAAACTTTGCCTTTCAAAAAAATATCTTTACAGTTATGTGTGTTTTGAAAATAGGGCTTAATACTCAGAACCGCTTTGTTAGGCTGATGTTTTTTTCATTCATTATGATTAATTGCTTAGAGAATTGTTCTGCTCCTATCCCCTTGCTTACTTATGAGAAAATGGTTTAATATGAAGATTATGTATAATGCTTAGTTACTGTATTTTAAATGAACTGTTGTTGTCAAGTCTGTTATCAAGGACAGCATAATTGCACAATCTAATATATGCATAAGGCTAGTGTTTCTGGAGGAACAACAAGTCCTTTATGGGCGTTATGAATGATATAGCCTTTATGAATTATATGTTAAATACCTATCCAATCAGGTCTCCTCTGTGGACGGACTAAATAATTCCTTCTGTATTAGTTATTCTCTGGATTTTTTATATTATTTTGAACTCTATTTGATCTTCATGTGTTTTTCCATCCAGCAAATGAATGATTGGGGTCCTGCCAGTCCTTTTGATTTCAGGAGGCTCTGCAGTTGATCTATAATTTTTAACCTTTTGTTTTCTTAGACACCTAATACTGTTTCCAAGTTCTGCCCCCATTCACCTCCCTACCCTTGGAGGTAACTATCACTTAGCTATGTTGCACATATTTTAATCTTGATTTGTACATCATCTCTGAATCCCCCCTTCAAATGTTCGATCTTCTTTCTCAGCTGCTGCACTTTGGGCACTGTGTGTTATACACAAAAAGATGATAATGCTGACATTGACACAACTAAATTTGACCTTTCGCAGCTGCAGGCAGGGAAAATGTTGTTGCGTTTCCCTTTGCTGTATGCCACTCAAAATAGCTGTGAAGTTTTTGGGGGAAGAATTACTGCAGTCCAAAGTAATGTCTCATTTGCTTCGACACTTCACTTTTTTATATCAGCTTTGCCCAAATCATCCTGGAGAAAGTCTGTATTTGGTACTATCATTCTGCAGGTGTGTGTTTCCTTTAAGTTTATCCTTTGTTTACAGTCTTAACTACTGACAATTTATCACCTAGGAGTTTAATGAGCAAGATGTTTGCCACCTAATAATTAACAACAATCATTAGAAAATCGGGACTGTGTTTGTGTTGGACACAAGCTGTGAATAATGGAGGGGGCTTATTCTTTACCTGTTCAGGTGACACAGGGTACTGGGGAAAAAAAGAAGAGCGTGTATGTGCATAGTAGGGAATACAACTGGAATATAGTTATTGATTGAGATGTGAGAGCCTTAACAGAACAGGTGTGGCAGGAAGGGACTTGTTGAGGTCATCTACTCCACAACTCCTGCTCGAGCTGTGTCAGCTAGAACAGGTTACCCTGGAGAGTGTCTAGTCAGGTTTTGAATATCTCCACGGATGGAGACTCCACAACCTATCCAGGAGCACTATTCTGGTATTTCACCACCCTCACAAGTTGAAAAAAAAAAAAAAAGGCAGCTTTTTCTTGCATAGAATTTTGTGTTTTCTTTTCGTACCTATTGCCTCTTGTCCTGTCACTGGGCGCTCCTGAGAGGAGTCTGGCTCCCTCTTCTTCAATGCCTTTCATCAGGTATTTATACAGATCAGTGAGATCCCCCTGAGCCTTCTCAAGGAATAACAGTCCCCGCTCTCTCAGCCTCTTTTCTTATGAAAGGTGCTCCATTCCCTTATTCATATTCACCCGTGTCTGGCTTGTACTGGGGAGCCCAGAACTGGACGCAGCACTCCAGTTGTGGACGCGCTGGTGCTGAGTAGGGGGAAAGGATGACATCCTTCAAACCTGCCAGAAGCATTTGTCCTAATGCAGCCCTGGATGCTGTTGGCCACTTTTTGCCATGAGGTTATGATTCCTGTCTTGCAAGGGATAATGATGAACCAGGGCCATCACGAGAACAGGAGGAAGAGGCAGAAGCAGAGATAATCACCCAGTCCCTATCCCTGAGTGAGCTGCGAGATGTGTGAAAAGATTTCAGCAACTTTCAGCTCAACTTCCAGGTGAGCACACTGTCACCTGGCTGCTCCAATGCTAGGACAACAGGGCCAGTAGCCTGGAATTAGAGGGTAGGGAAGCCAGGCAGCTGGGATCTCTGTCTAGGGAAGGGGGCATTGACAAGGCAATTGGGAGAAAGAGACAAGCCTGTGGAGGCGGCTTCTGTCAGGTGTGAAGGAAAGGTGCGCCTCCAAGGAAGATGTTACATGTCACCCAGGCAAGTAGACCACCATGGAAAGAGGTATCCAGTACCTGAGGGAATTAGCGGTGCAGGAGATGATTTATTGTGACCCGGACAGTGCACAGTTACCCACAGATCCCAATGAGGTCCAATGCACGAGGCCCATGTGATGGAAGTTGGTACGGAACACACCATTGTCATATGCCAGCTCATTGGCAATAGTGTCTTGGAAAGAAAAACAGGGACAAACGGTGGATGAATTGTCTAGCCAACTCCAGCAATACAAAGCAAGTCTTTCTTCCACCCGATGGGCCTGCATCTTGGCTGTGGAGAAACTGCTAGCCATGTTAGCTGAGAAACCGTCCAAGAAACTGTCCTGAGAGTTCCAGCAATTTGAGGACAGGTTCTGCTCCCCACCTGTACCGACCAGTATCTCAGCTATTAGGAGTAAGCGTTTTTCTTCTCAAGAGAGAGAATACAGAGAGTACATACCATGAGGCACCCTGTGGTGCTGCCTGCACGACCACAGAGAGGACATGAGGAAGTGAGATGAAAATACAACCTTGATCCTAGAGGCACGGGTACGTGAGTTGTGAGGAAGAACAACCACAAAAGGGGATCCCTCCAGGAAAAAGTGCCACCCCAGTTTCCAGCGGGCAGTTGCCCAGGCAGAGTAGAAGCCCTGATCTTACTTCTGATCCTCTTGAAGGAACTTCCAAGTAATTTTCTGCAAGAAGTGAGTGATGAATACTATGACCAGGATTAGAGGTGCCCTGCCTCCAGTCTGGTGGAGGAGGGGGACAGATGGGTTTATTGGACTGTGTGGATTAGATGGCCTGGCACGTCAGATTCACGAGAGTATAAGGCTGTAGCGGACACAGGTACACAGTGTACTCTAATAGCATCAAGCTATAAAGGGGTAAAACCCACATGTCTTTCTAGAGTGACAGGAGGATCCCAACAGCTAACGCTATTGGAGGCTGAAGTGAGCCTAACTGGGAATGAGAGGCAGAAGCACCCACCCTATAGTGACTGGCCCAGAGGCTCCATGCGTCCTTGGCACAGACTACCTCAGGAGAGGGTATTTCAAGGTACCAATGGGCTTTTGGGATAGATGTCTTGGAGACAGAGGAAGTTAAACAGCTGTCTACCTTGCCTGATCTCTTGGAGAACTCTTCTGTTGTGGGTTTGCTGAGGGCTGAAGAACAACAGATGCCGATCGCTACCACAACGGTGCATTGGTGACTGTATCGCACGAACTCCTTGATTCCCGTCCATAAGGTGATTCATCAACTGGACAGCCAAGGAGTGATCAGTAAGACCTGCTCACTCTTTGATAGTCCCATATAGCCAGTGCAAAAATCTCCTGGGGAGTGTAGGCTAACAGTAGACTATGGTGGCCTGGAATGAAGTCACGCCACGGCTGAGCCTGGCGTCCTGACGTGGTAGAACTCCAATATGAACTGGAATCAAAGGCAGCCAAGTGGTGTGCCACAACTGATACAGCTAATGCGTATTTTAAAATCCCTCTGGCAGCAGAGTGCAGGCCACAGTTTACTTTCACTTGGAGGGGCATCCAGTAGGCTTGGAATCAATTGCCCCAGGGGTGGAAACGCAGCCCTACCATTTGCCTGTGTGTAGCCATGGTCCAACTTCTCCCTGTCAGCCAGCAGGGAATGGTCTTTCATGTGGCTGCCACTCTGAACAAGCTGCACGTGTTCTCTCACCAGCAGCCATTCTCAAAATCAGGCTGCAGTGGTTTCACTGGCGTTTGTTCAGCATCCACCTACAGGGACAAAAAAATTTTGTATTGTGAAGTTCAACGTTGAAAGGGTTCTTAGCATAGTTGCTGCTAAAAGTGTCAATAGCTATGAATCCAATAACAAGCTTGGGAGGCTGTCTCAGAAACAAACTCTCCTCATTGCTGATGTGATTGCTGAGTAGCATGCTGAACGCTTTCATGCCCACCTGGTCCACTGGCTATTTAGTGTTGGCCCTTAAGTAATGCCAAACTGTGCACCAAATGTGCTTGGGGCACCACCTGCACCTTCTTCACAAGTAGCTAGGCACACGTAATAAAAGCAGGATCCTGCTGCCAGGAAGCTCATGGAACAAAAGCTGTCTTGGCTGCTTGTCAGCTTGGTTTTTACATGCACAGCAGTTACCAAAAGTGTGTCTTGAAAGAACAGATCACTGTGGAAGGGTCCCGATAGTTCGTACTCTGGGTCAGGACTGAGCGTTGCCTGAACCCCTAATTATTGATGTCATCCAGCCTGACTCCCTGCTGCTGTCTGGCTGTGTCTTCGTAGAACAGCCCCGTGGAGAAGTGCTCGGAAAGCAAGTGAGCTGTAATTGAGAAGCAACTCAAGGAAAGCACAGTAGGGGTAGCAATTGTTCCTCTGGTTTATCAGTTGATCCCCGGTGTAATGTCCAGCTGGCCGAAAATAAAGGCCACTGAGTTATTCATGAGAAGCAGGGCCTTACCGCCTCTGAGGTTGGACCCATCAGCTTTTACGGTCTTGCAGCAAAGATGTAGTAGGGTGTTGTTCAGATCTATGTGATCTTCTTCATTCCCAGCTGTAGAAGTGCAGACTCCACAATAGTGGAAAGCCAAGGCACCTCCATAAACACGCTTTTCGCAATGGTCTTTTCCTGGTCTGTGTTTGGGACACTTCAGACAAATCAGCTTGGATTTGGTGCATTATTCTGAGCAGCCATGAATGAAAGCCAACCCTTTTAAAATAGATTTCCTTTTCTAGTGGTACATCAGGACCACTTTCTCTGGGTTTTCTGTTTCTTTTGCACCATTTAGTGTTTGCTTGTTCTTTCTCCCTGGGTCAGGTTGTTGTCTAGCACCCCTTCCTTTTTCTTTTAAAGGGCTGGGGTCGATTTTCCCTCTGGGGGTATGACTTGGCTTTGTTTCTTTTAAGGCTTTTTCTTTTAATATAAACAAGTCCCAAGCAATCTTGATTTGAAGGAGTGTCCAGCTTGCCCTTGGAAACATGTCCAAACGCATTTTTTTTTCAATTTCTTTAGCAGCAATTTTAACATGTGGCTTATTGATTTCTAAATTCCTTTTCAAAGACCTTCGAAACAGGCTATGGAATATACTTCCAACACCTGCACCATACACCACAGGAACGTCTTGAAAACCAGGAAGGCTGCCAGCCTGAGCTCTGGAATAATTCATGTACAAGATGGGTCCCTGTAATATTTTACAACTGCCATTGTGGCATGGTTTCTGAAAATATTAGAGGCTTCTGGGGCTGAAGAGGCAGGTTCGCAATCACCTTCCCAAAGCAAAATGCTTGCTCTGGTCAGTCTTTATTTCAATGCTGATTGTGTAGATGTGCTGGTGGTTCACAGGCAGGTAGTGTGGCTTATCACTGTCTCAATCATCTTCTTATTAACGCCAGTTATAAAGGAACTGCAAAGTCCATGACAAGCTGGTGCTCTACAAGATCGGTGTAGAGGTAGAGTGAATTAAACTCTCCCATGATGTCAGCTATAAAAGGAAATTTCCTAGGAGCAACACCTGGAGAAGCTCCCAAAATATGTGCCAGACCCCTGTTGTAGAAAAAGCGCGAGACTTTTCACCCATTTTGAGCTTTGTTTTCGTTATGACAGGGTCACAGACCAGGCTCACTGCTGGAGTGAGGCTCCACACCAGGCTCAACAGCTGAGGCGTTGTTGTAGGGGTTAATGAGATGGCTCGTATGTTCCATCAACATGGAGAAGTACAGATAGTAGCCTTTCCAAAAATCGTACTGCCGTGCTTTACCCCGCAGTGCTATTTCGAAGATGGCGTTGTCGCTGATGTTATTCCAGCTGTGAGGTATTCCCACTTCACAGAGAGCTTTGGAGGCCTCCCCAGCTGTACAGTAAAGTTCAGGCGGGTGTTTTGTGGGAAGATGGAGGGGCCTCTCAGGCCCACTCAAAGGATTTGGCTCTTCTCTCGTAGGAGGCTTTGCACTGAGGGCCCCCTGGTGGCCTCTTAGGAAGGGTCTGTAGCCCCTGGGCATGTTTCAACTTGTCTGTGCCCATCACCCTTTTGGTGCCCTTCCACCTTCTCGAAGTCTCCCCCCAACTCAGACATGTCGGGGCTTGTTCTGAAGTCTGCTAAAGCTGGGGACCACAACCCAGCCTTTTGCTTTTGTTTATGTTTAAACTTTAATTATTCATTTCATTAGCTCTTCTTAAAGGGTGTTTTATCCATTTTACACCTGTTTTCATGGGTATATGTATTCAATTCCTATAAATGTTTAGTTATCTACATAAATACATATGCATACACACATATAGAAGCACGATATATAAAATATGCCACTGTGTATAAGTAAATATAATATATATTTATAAATATTTGCATAGTCCTTTAGGATTTTTTATATATGTTATGTGTACTACTTTTCTATATAATAGACATAGAATATATGTATTTACATATATTGTATACAAATGTAGGTATTGTACATAAATACTTGTACAAAATATTTTTTGTATCTGGGCACTTGCTGGTGCAAAGGAAGAAGGGACCCAGTCACGGGGCTTGCCCAAGGACATGTGGGTATAACAGAGTCAAGAGATGGCCATCAGCCGATCACAGAGCAGTGGCATTGAACAAAATGGCACCTTCCCGCCCTAAAATGGTGATGCCCCATCAGAATGGTGGCTAAAGCAAAATAATGTTCCCTGTGTAGGTATGGGGAAGGTCTGTCCGGGTCTGAGGTACTTCCAGATAAACTGTTAGGGGGAAGGTGGCTGGTCCTGCCAGCCAGTCACTACAGACCATGTCACCAACAGAGGGTAGTGGCTTCTGGGGCAAGTGGCCCCTGTGGCTGCTGGTGGTGGGGTGGGACTTGTGCCAGAAGCTGGGGGTGGGGCACTTGTCACTTCTTAGCTTGCCTATTTTTGAAACCTGCACTACTCAGATCTCTGAAGAGATTAAAGTCCGCTCTCCTGAAATGTCAGTGCCCTGCTCCCTCCTCACAGGATCCTGAATTCTACTGTCTCATGGTCGCTACTGTCAAGGCTGCCCCTGATTTTCATATCTCCAACAAGTTCTTCCTTGTTCATAAGCAGCAGGTCCAACAGAGCACCTCTTCTTGTTGGCTTCTCAATCAACTGTGTCAGGAAATTGTTAGCAGTGCATCCCAGAAATCTCTTAGACTGATTGTGCCCTGCTGTGTTGTCCTTCTAGCAGACATTGTGGTGGTTGAAATCCTTCATGAGGACCAGGACCTGTGAACATGAGGCTTCTTGCAGTTGTATGAAGAAGGCCTCACCAGCTTCTTCCTTGTCAGGAGGTCCATAGCAGATACCTACTACAACATCACTTGTATTGACCTGCATCTTAATATGACTCATAACTTTTGACTGACTCCTCACCCGTCCCAGAGCTCTACACATTTCCATTGCTCTCCCATGTAAGGTGCAACATCCCCACCTTGTTTTGCCGGCCTGACCTTCCTAAAGAGCCTGCACCCATCCATCAGGACACTCTAGTTATGTGAGTTATCCCACCATCTCTGCGATGTCATAGCCCTGTAACTGCACTCAAATGTACAACTGATCCTGTTTGTTCCCTGTGGACAGGCATTGGAGAGAGATGGCCAAATGTCCTGACTCCCCAGAATGGGCATGGGAGCTTTCCCAGTAAGGCTTCCGAAGGTAATAGATTTGTTGTGTTCATTAGAAATGGCACGGTTGTTGGATTTTTCACAAATTAGGAGGAATATGGTATCTGAAGAAATTATAAAATCATAGACTTGTTACTTGGCAGGAGTCTCTGCAAGTGGTACTGTCGCTAGTGCTAGGCCAGGTGAGCCACGATTGTCTTTAGCAAAGCACTGAAAACCTCTAAGACTGGAGATTGCGATACCTTCTTAGTAACTTCTTCCAGTGCTGTAGTATTTGCTCAGTGAAAGTTTCTCCTAACGTGCAACATAAACTACCCAAGCTGCCCTTCAATTAAGTAAGAGGAGATTAACCTGTCCTTGAGAAACCAAGCAAACCCAGCTCTTACAGCTTCCTTTTGCAAAACACATCCTTTATTGAAGACTCCAACGTGACCAGGTAAGACATCCAAGCCAAAGCTTAAGACTTCTGCCTGCATATTTGCACATCCCCAAAACACACGCTGGTAAAAGTTGCAGAATGTGATGCTCCTCAGGGTAGCTCTCCCTCTGCTAGTCCTACAAGAGATCACAGTCTCTGGCACCTCATTTCATTTTTTCGGGACCATCCCAGTGGTACCGGTGGGGGATGACTCTAGGAAGAGGGTAACTGCTTTCTCTGGCAGATGAATTAAGGAGCTTCAGCATTTGCACAGATTCCAGCCTTTTGTTGCACAGATTGCAGCAGTTACAGCACTAGACCCAAAGGAGACAACAAAATTGCTGAGCTTTGAGTACCCTTTCCCCTTGAAATCACCCCCCACTTTGATAATTACTGTGCTCTCAACAGAGCAGTTAATGCATTGTGATATTTTGAAAAATCCTGTTATTTGTGGTGATAATGTTTGTGGACAATCAAGTTAGTGTCTTCCAAAACTTAGGTTAATGTGCACTGAAACAAGAACAGGGACTGCTGTGGCTGTTGAGACAGGAATACAGGGTGGTAGTTTTTTAAACAGTGTTTCTTACTGTTTTGAATCTCCACACCAGACTGCTTCCAAGTGAAGCACTGTATCCAAAATGCACAGAAGATGTGAGTGAACTCTTCCTACTCATCAGAAGAGTCTTTGAATCAGGTTTCCAGCTGCTAAAGATGATGTCCATCTTTATGTCTCATAGAATTTTTCTTTAAAAATTCCTACATAGTTGGAAAGAACAGCCTTTCAAACTATTTTCCAAGATGTGCAGCTTCTTGATTCCATAGGAAACCCATGAGTTCTTTAAGATACCATAAATGGAGAGGGGAAATGACAAAAAAACCCCAAAACCACAAAAAAACCCCAAACCCAACAGCAACAAAAAAAAACAACTAAAAAAACCAACCCAAGGACAGAGTGGAAAGACTCTGATGCTTCATAAGGGCCATTCTCTTCCTCGTCTCCTCTGCACTCAGACTGGTCTGAGAGTCAGTTGGAGAAATGGTGGAAAATCTTTCTATCTTGAAAAGAAGAGCAAAGATAGGTAACCTTTATCTTGTAGAACTTACCAATCAGAAGGAAAATATTACTGGCAGCTTTTCCAAAGTGTTGCTGACCCCAGTGGAAGGGAGGGTTTGAAGACCCTCCTGGACACTGAAGAACCTTTCTGTGCTAGGCTTTGATGGTGCATTCTTCTTGTCCACGTGGCTTCTTCATGCTTGTCCTTTTGGTGCAGGTCATCTCACTGTTGACTTATTGCTTAAATAGAGGACTAATTCAGAATATCTTTGTGTCACTGCAGTTGTCCTGAAATCAGTTCCCAGATTGACAATTATTTTTTGCAGTCATGCTCTTAGTAATTCCTCGTAACACACCTCCTGTGCTTTTGACTATTTTTATGGGTGCCATATTTAAGCTGTTTCATGTATTTTCCATTGTATCATCTCGGCTTCAAGCAAGATTGCCTGTTTTAACACAGCACAGAGAAAGGTGGGGAGCTTTCTGTTCTCCATAGCTGGGCCACAGATGGCCCAGAGCACGTTATTCAAAGTGGAGATACAAACTGAGACACTTGCTGCTTCTTTTTGTCCCTAGTAGTCTCTCAGTATTTGGTTTCTATATGTCTCTGTTCTATTTCAAGTCTCTTAAGAACTCCCTTGGTGTTTAACCAGCAATAGGATGTCTGATGTCAAGAATAAATCTTCCCTCCACTGTTTCTCACACACCTAGTTGTGCAGCTTTTCCATCACACATTGTATGCATGGAATGGAGTAATGGCGAAAGTCAACAAGAGTGTGGCCTCATCCCTTTTCCTCTTGGTAGTGCCATCCTGATCAGCTTCCTGTTTCCTGATGCTGTACAATGACTTATTTCAAGGGTAAGTCTATCAATATTATTCTATTGATAAACTTTACCAGAGTGGCATATCCTACACCTTCTTTACCCCAACTCGTTTGCTGTTTGGTACTTTTGCTGGATTCTGCATGCATTGTCTTACTCTGAGAAGCATGAAATGCCATTATTTATGTATATACCAATAAACTACAAATGCTGTTACCAGCAAATAAAATTATCTAGCCCTTACTGACCACAGTACATGATTCTTGTAATCACCTATGGCATAATTTATAAATTTACTTCTCGGTAATGTGAAGCAAAATTTATTACATAATGCTTGCTTATATTCCCCTTGTTCCTATTATTGTAAAAGATTAAAGGCTGTTTGGTTTTCACACTGACCTCTGGAGTTGTGAATCACATTCACATCCTGTCTAGTAATTCCTCCCAGGCTAGATAATCCTGTGCACGGTCTCATTCTGTAAAATATGTCAGTCTTGGCATACTTCTGACCATCTGTGTTGTTCTTCCGTAGGTCTTGTAATCTCTTACTATATCTTCTTCAGATTAAGGCAACTAAACCTGGATATGATGCTCTGTTGTCACAGTTTGTATTGTTGTACTAGTCCACGCAATGTTCAAAAATTCAGAATAAAATAGAAGAGACCCTTTGCCTCTCTGTCGGGGAAAGACTTGCTTTGGGGCTTCTCTCTGGGTTTATCTGAAGTTCAAATTGTTCTTCAGTTGTGACTCTTTAATGCCCCCTAGAATGCTGTATGTTTTCTGGGCACAGTGATGATGAGAGATAGGTGTTGAGGTGCTGAAGAGGAGTGAGGGAGAAACTGAGGAAAGTTGGAGGGTTTTGTTTGCTTTTAAGCTCAAAGTACGTGTGCCATAGCTTGAGCAAACTACCCTGTATGTAAGACTGTGTGCCTCCATGTATGTGACTGACTTTATGATAGTTTTCTGCAGTAACCTGCATGACATAAACACGAGGGAGAGGAGAAATTTGATGGTTGCTTGGAGGACAGTAGTTTCTAGTTATGAGAGGGAAACGAGACAACATTTTTTGAGATGAAAAGTCTAGTGAAATGTATTATGCTGTTGAACCATTTCCCTGGAGAAGGAATGTCAGTGTCATCATTGTCACACAATTAAATACCAAGAAGCATATATTGTTTAATTATACGGTGAAAAAGGAATTAATAATATGACTTGACATATTTTTGCTGCTTTCACCCTACAGGATTCAGTTCTACCAAAGAAAGAGGTAGATCCTGTGAGAATAAATTGCTGTGAGAGCATTTTTACATTGTTCACGTTGTATAAAAAATGAGATTGGTAGAGAAAAAAGTATCAGAGAAAGCTATTTTATTGCTAGAATTCTAGCTCGCTTTGGTTGGTATGGTCGTGTGCAATTAAGTCCCAAGTCAGTGGAATTATTTGGAATTTTTTTAAGAAGCATGAGTGAAAAAAAAGCATTTTCCTGGGACCTAAGGTTTAAAGCATAAATTTTAGCATTAACAGTACTGCTACTTAGTAGAATGACAGAAGTAAGCACAAAAATTGAGCTCTGGAGAGGAGAAAAATAAAATTTTACTTAAAACTGTTAGTACTCTTTAGTACGGGATGCCACCTTGTGGAAGTTTTTTGCATGTCATAGCTTTCATCAAATTTCTTGTAAGTCCTCCTGACTCTCTTCAGTCACTAGAGATAATACTGTTTGCATAGATCTGCCTTGGTCTTTAATAGCCCCTCCATCACCTGATTTTTTAATGTAATCTGAACTTTCAATGTAATTTAGGGGTGAAGAAATCTTACTTTGGGAGGTTTAAAGTCTGTGACGAGGAGAACTTTCCTTAGCTTGCCCAGTGGGCCTGGAAATCGGCCATGGTGAGAGCGGTGCAGATGCTGTGGTATAATAATGTGTGTCGTCAGAAAGCTCTGAAGGGAACTGTAATCACATACTGCACTTTGTTATGTTAACGCAATCACTACAGCAGCTGGAAAGGAGTTATTCCATGGTTGTCTTCAGCGGGACATTAGAATGGCAGGGAAAAAGAGCAAATGTGGACATGCCTGCTGTCTCAGCTGACATACCACTTCATTTTGCATTATAAAGGATTCTTCTCCCAACGTGTTCAGATGTTTGGCATTCCAGTTGTATCTCCATAGTGGTGTGTTGCTAATCCACAGGACCTTTGTTGCAAATGCATGTCCAGAGGAGAGCCACCAGGCTGATGAGGGGTCTAGAGAACAAGTCATACGAGGAGAGGCTGAGGGAACTCGGCATGTTTAGTTTGGAGAAGAGGAGGCTGAAGGGGAGACCTCATTGCCCTCTACAACTCCCTGAAAGGAGGGTGTAGAGAGGTGGGGGTTGGCCTCTTCTCCCAAGGGAATAATGACAGGACCAGAGGAAATGGTCTGAAGTTGCACCAGGGGAGGTTTAGATTAGATATTAGGAAGAATGACTTTCCTGGGAGGGTGGTCAGGCCCTGGAACAGCCTGCCCAGGGAGGTGGTGGAGTCACCATCCCTGGAGGTATTTAAGAAACGTGTAGACGTGGTTCTTCAGGGCATGCTCTAGTGCCCAAGATTATTGGTTTGTGGGTGGGTGTGAGTGTTGTTGGTTTGGTGTTTTTGGTTTGTTTTGGTTTTTTTGGTTGTTTGGTTTGGTTTTTTTGTGGTTGGACTCAATGATCTCAGAGGTCCCTTCCAACCATGATGATGATTCTATGATTCTGTGAAATGCTTCTTCCCTGCTTAGAGGCATAGTGGAAAGGTGAAGGTGCAGTAGATGACTGGTCTTCTGCCAAAAAGAAAACTGAGCTTACCAAAATACTAGGGTGGCTACCACAAGCAAGTGAAGTAATGATCTCTCCTGTATGGTAGTGTATATAGAGCTGAGCTGAGTCCCTGTCAGAGAGACAGAGGCCATCTGTCTGGTTTTCTGCTCTCCAGCTTTGATTCTCCTTCTGCTCTTTGTCCTTTTCTGTCTTTATGTCCATCCCATGGAGCACCAGTGGGCTTGTCACTTTCCTGATTTCTTACACTTGAAGGTAGCTCTTCCTTCCTTTATATAAGCAATTATCTGCTTCTAACTTTGTCTAAATAAATACAAACATGAGCCTTCTGGGGGAATTTCCTAGCCACCTTTCTCTTCTAGACCCGATCTCTTTCAAGGATGCTGCTGGTTTTTTTCAAATGGTAAAGAGATGCTGGTAAGGGCTTCTTTCTTCTACCTCTTTTGCTACTATTCTCATATTTGGAGTTGGATACTGAGATGTCACTGAGTGATGATTAGGTGCTGTTTTGTTTTTCCCATGCAGCAGTCCAAGTAAATTGGAGCAAAATACTCTGAGTTGGGGGGGTGGGGAGTGTACTCTGACCCCCTCTCAGTGAAGGTGATGTGAATTCCACCTCTGACGTTGGCAAAGGCTAGATTTGGGAGGAAACTAATAGTACTGTTTAGTAGTTCACAGATTTAATGAAGGTGCAACTAACTCCTACTTCTGATTTCAGTGCACGAAGATCACAGATCAGATGGGAAGTTGTATAATGGCCATTTTGAGCAAGTAGTAGAAGATGTCCAGCTTTTAGGCCCCCTATAGTGTAACACTTTTCCATTGTTCTGAAGACCTGCCCTGTGACTTAGGGTGGGAAACCTTATTTCCTTAACCAGACATGGTTAAGAATGAGAAGCAAAATGAAATTAATTTTATGTCTTCTTAGCAGCTTTGCATTTCCTTCAGGTTCCTTCACTGACAGAGAGTAGCAGAAGTTGAGCTTCCTGTAGATAATAAACTTAGAAATCTGATTTTTGTGACATTGAACCCTAGCAAACAACAGCAAATCTATGACAACTCACACTACAACCCAACCTTGCTAATGGGACTGGGAATTTTATGACAAGTATGTATTGAAATGATACTATTGATTGTAATTATCTCCACGACTTCCTTGCCTGCTCTAGGGTGAGGAAATACGGGGCTGGATTCTCTGAGACATTGTAGATGACTGCAGAAATAAATGCAATGGATCATTCTTTCAAACAATGTGTTTTATCTTACTACAGAAAAATTTCATTGGGTTATGCTGTTGGGAGATCAATAAGTAGCCCTAATTTCTTGTGCTGAGTCATTAAAAAGATAATTCTGTCATCTGGTGCCTTTTGAATAGATTTATAAGTATAGGTGACATGACCAAGTCTAGGTAAGAACATTTAGTTTCACTTCATTTCAGCACCAAGCCAGTGAGAGCATTACTGCCGAACCTGAGAATTTGCTTGAGAAACTCTTTCCTTTCAGAGCTGGGGGAAGGAGCCACTGCCATTTATTTTAACTGTGAAACCTTTCTTTTTGTTTATCCCTTTGCAGTTATGTGGCTGTGGTCTGCTGGGTGTGGGCATCTGGCTGTCGGTGTCGCAAGGAAACTTCGCCACATTTTCTCCTAGCTTCCCGTCGCTCTCAGCTGCCAACCTAGTCATTGCCATTGGCACAGTCATCATGGTGACAGGCTTTCTGGGCTGTCTAGGTGCTATCAAGGAAAACAAGTGCCTCCTGTTGAGTGTAAGACATAATACTTCTTTTCACTAAGACCAGTGACCGTTTTTTTTTTGTTATTATTTTATTTAAATGACCAGTGCAAAATAGTCTCGTAACATTGCCCTTGACTTTCAATCTTCTGTATGCTTGCAGTGTGACATCCCACAGATTTGGTCACAGTGAGATCATTGGTGTATTGGCAAACGGATCCTTGTTACTTGTGCCCTAATGTATTAGATAGCAAAGCAAATTACTCTCAGTTACCCCTGAATGGTTAAACATAAACCGTAGGGTCAACCTGGATAGCCCTTATGGAAATGTCTGTTAGAAGGATCGACTAAAAATCTTAAGCGCAGCTACTTTTGGATGCCATTCAAAGCCTCTCATGGCCATTTTCTGCTTTGCTCTTAGCTACGGCCTTTGTCACAGGTTGGTGGAAACCATCTGACCCAAAGTTAAGAAGTCACGGGTTTCTGCCAGGCCTTACCAATAAAAAAAAAAAAAATAATATGATCCTTGGCAGTCTTTGTCCAGCACTGAAGCACAGAGGTTGGGAACCCCACTTAGAAAGCACAGCATGGGTCACTCCTCTTGCATAAAGCCAGGAGGCCTCGTCATGCTTCTCTTAATAGATCATAGAATGGTTAGAGTCAGAAGGGACCTTAAAGATCATCTGGTTCCAACCCCCCTGCCATGGTATAGCTTCCAGCTACCGGAGCTCACGCTTGGGATACCCCTGCAGAGGGAAATTTCAGCTACAGAGTTGGGAATAGAATAATTAGCTGAGTAATATAATAACTATTCCAACAGGCAGTCAGATGTGGTTAAAGCCCACCTGCTAGGGACTCCTGAGGCACATCACATTGTGATAATGGGTTTAGCATCTGTTCTGTAGTCTGTATGAAGGAAAGAGACTACTAGGACTGCATGCTGTGACAGCAGTCAAAAAAAGCAAGACAAAAACATTACTGAAACCTAAAAACTGGTAGAAGGGCAAGCCTTAAGATTTAGAGAATACTAGACAACGAGATTCCTCATTGATGGTCTGTTTTTCCTTTGTTCTAGTTTTTCATCATTTTGCTGATAATTCTCCTGGCAGAGCTGATATTACTCATATTGTTCTTCGTTTATATGGACAAGGTAAGCAAATATGCCATATGGATTAATGATCTGTACTAGCATCTAAACAAGGTTCCGTTTGCTTTTATTTGATGGAGGTATGTGGGTTCTCCTTGCTCTTCACTTTGGTGAAGGTTTAACCTTGAGATCTTGGCTGTTTTCTGTAAGCTGCTTCTGCAGGGGAAGGAGGAAGGCAAACAGGAGAGAAGAACCTACTGAGCTTTACAGTTTCCTCCCTGAAATCAAACCATGGTTGAGGGCCTTCCTTTTAGTCTTCTAAAAGCTAAGAACGCCTTCAACGTAGCTGTTTGATGTCTCTGCAAGAAGCTTATCATCTTGTGGATGTGGGTTGTGGGAGGTCCTACTTAAGACCTGGTTAGTTTCTTAGGGCCAACCCTTGAGCTGGACTGGAGGAGAGAGGTCTGGGATGTTCACAGGTTATTCCAGATACCACCAGCTGTCTCACTTGACTGGGCAGTCCCAGAGAGTTTGACAAGGGTGCGTAGCAGATCAGGAGGCAGCTTCTCATAAAGCCCTTCAGTAGCTCTATCTAGTACTAGAGACCAAGTGAAGTAGGCACAACTGGCTGTCCTGTCAGATAAGTAAGACGGGAAAAAATCTTTGAGGAACTAGAGAACTCCTCTAAATGCAGGACAGAGCCTTACAGCATGATCATGTCCAGACAGATTTGAAAACTGAGCTCCTACAAGATTTTTATCTCTTCCCATGTTGTCATTATGATGCCTGCCACTTTCAGGGAGATGTGGTGAACTTCTGATTTTGAATAGGATGTCAGAGAGGGATGAAACAGATCTCATAATATAGTTAGCCTTTATGCTAAGACCCATAGGTTAATCCTTTCTCTGCTGCCAGCTCACTGTTGTTAAAGCCAAGGTACATTCCTACCTGCACCAAGGACTCCAGGCTCAGACTGAAATTTATACAAGAAATGGGACATCTCAGATGTCCCGTTAAGCATTCCAACTTTCTCCTCAGTTAGTTTGGATCAGGTGGTGACTGTATGATGGACTCTTAGTAGAGAGGAAGCTGTTTGGCCTCCTATCTTATGAGAATTAATCCAGTATTTTGCAATCTGAGGGAGAGACTAGGACTTGGCAGGTGCTGAAAGGTCCCACTTGGGAGACTCATGAAGCTACGGCGGAGCTTTTCTACCCGTGTTAAGTTTGTGGTGAGAGAAAATAAGAGATACGTTCTATATGCAAGTCTATACCATGTGGTCCTTTCCTCTAAACAGCGGTGCATTGACTTTGTGTACTTTTTTACATGACGCAGGTCAGTGAGAGCGCAAAGAATGATTTGAAGGAAGGTATGAAGCTATACAATTCAGAAAATAATGTTGGACTGAAAAATGCATGGAATATCATTCAAGCAGAGGTAACGTATATTCTCAATAGAGGAAATTTAACAATTTGGCCATGCTGCAGTCTGTTAACTGTTGCATCCATACCAAGTCTAAAAGATGACTAATGCAGGCTTTGGTTTCTGATTTTCACTCTTGAAAGATGCTTACCTCTCTCTGAGATTCTCTGTGCCTATCACAGGCACAGAGATGGTCTGAAAAAGAGCAGAAGCAGCAAAACCTGCATAGGTAGAACTGCAACTTTGGCAGCTAAGCTTTTGCTGTTTGGCAGCTGTGGGCAGATTACAGCATCTTTTGGTGTCTATGCTTATGTCTCCATGACAAGAAGACTAGAAGACTAACATATCCCATATGCATGGGACCATTTATTTTCTTCTTTTTTTTTTTTAATGTTGTTAAGTATTTGCTTTTAATGATCACTGAGCGCAAAGCACTTTAAAAATACAAAAGTGTTGTGGCAGCCCTTTTGAAAATACGCAATGGTTTAGTGGAAGTTTGTGGTGGTGCATGATTCACTAACTGTGCTAATTAGGTTAATTCATTAATTCTTTACTGTTGCCATAGATGAAGTGCTGTGGTGTGAATGACTTTACGGATTGGTACCCAGTGCTGGGGGAAAACACTGTCCCAGACCGATGTTGTACGGAAAACTCCCAAGACTGTGGACGGAACTCCACGGAACTAGTGTGGAAAACGGTACGGCTCACTTTTGGCTCATTGAAAATGGTCAAGGCTTAGGGAGGGATGGGAAGGAAGCAAATAGACAGAATGCAAATGAAAGAAAATGTGACCTTGGGATTTTAATTTTCACCTTTCATCATTTCAGGGATGTTATGAGAGGGTTATGACCTGGTTCGATGAGAATAAGCATGTCCTGGGTTCGATTGGGATATGCATCCTTATAATACAGGTAATATTGGTATGATGTTTCTCAACACGGCTTTGATTTGCTGTCAGCATTCTTGATTCTGTTGTGTGAAAAGTGGTGCTTAATTGCTTTCAGTTTGATCATGATCTCAAAAATCAGACTTGTTTTATGAGTTCATTTAAGGAAGCGAGTCTGTAGTCAGTCCACAAAAAGACATACTTACAGTGGGGTTTTGCTTATCTGCATTTTGACTTCAGAGCACCACTTTGGAGTTCCCATGTTTAGCCAAATGTTATGCTGTCCCTTAGGGAACTGTTTTTTTAAGTTTTGGAAGCAAGTTCTAGAAATTGCCCAAATGAGTCAAATAATGACTGAACTGAGTAGGTTAACGTGGTTTAAAAAAGAAATGCGGAAGCGTCATCATAATCTGTTAAGGTTTTGGGGTTGCTGTATCACTGCTGTACTTTTGAGGGATAATATCTGAAATCTGACGTTTTCAGTCACAGTTACCTGGCTAAACAAGTAAAAGGGAAGAGTGAATCATGTGCATCAATTCTGAAAAACTGTTGCACGTATGATAAAGAGCCCTGAGAGCTGTTTGCCTCCATCTGTTCTCTGACAGATACATCTCCAGATGTGTCCCTGAACAACACACATCCAAGTTTACTGATCTGTGTTGAAGCTTGAGAAATATGACTAGTGTAGAATGACTTCTAAAACTACCACAGGACAGCAGGGCAGTTTAGGCAGCCTCCTGTACTGAAGCTCTTACTGTTTGTTTTCCTTCAGATTCTTGGCATGGCCTTCTCCATGACGCTCTTCCAGCAGATTCACAGGACTGGCAAAAAATATGATGCCTAAAGCCTCTGAAACATTATCACATCAACCTTTCTGTCTCGTCATAAAAATGAACAAAAGGAATGACCGCAGAGTATCAAGCCTAGCCCTGCTGAGGGAATCCGTCCCGTTGACCGATCTACTTTGTTGTTACTTGCCCAGTTATCATCACAACTTGTTATTTGACTCATTTATTTTTTTTTGTCTGTTTCACATTTGTCATTTATTTGCCAAAGAGGGGGGGAAACCCCCCCAAACAAATGGATTTTCTACACAAAATCATAGATCTGCTCTAAGAATGTTTCTTAACTTAAGAAAATGTTTTGCTCTACTAATCCATGCTTTATGTGCAAAAATTATGTGTGTTCAACTTCAAGGGAGAATTCTTCAAAGTCTTCCATTAAGTTTTCAACCCTCATGTCCAATTTACTGGAAGACTCAGAAAAGCCACTCTAACTGAGAGTCCTAGAAATTGGAGCTGCTTTGCTTTGCAGCTTCTTGTACCTTATGGTGTATACTTTTTTTATTATGGTATTGATGATGATGATGATGATTATGATGGATATAGCTTAGAATTTAGTTGCCTGACTTATAACTTCTTACTGGTTTTGGTTTTTCACATTTATTGTACATTAATTTGGGAACCACTGTGCGATCTCCAGAGGACATACTTTTCAAAGTTGACAGTTTGTGCGGGCAAATAAAGACATAACTTTTCTCAAGCCCATGGGGAGGCATCGGCTACCTTTTTCAGGGCCTCGTTGCCCGTACTGTAACAAAGGTGGTACCTTCTAAGTCAGAGGCTCTTTCCTCAGACGGAATGCAATGCCTTCCCATTGGACCAGATGGTGAGCTTCCTCCTCCCGTGAGGCAAAGTTCCAATGCCTTTACCCACCCAAAGCAGCGTCTGGGTGCTTTGATGTCACGCTACTTTAAAAGCTAAAAGTGTCCTCACTAAGCAAGTTAGTGCTCCCTGGCACAAAGGAGAGAGATTGCAGTCTGCCCTACTGGGCAGTTGGCAGCCGACTTCACAGATTGTGTTCTCTGTTTCAAAAAGTTTGCCCAAGGCATGGCGTGCTGCTGGACATGAGGGAAGGGGATGGCAATTTGATGGCAGCGTTGTCATGGCACATGGTGTGTCATGTCATTTCCTCGGGCAGACGAGAGCGCTCTCCCTGAGCTGGGAAAGGTGGTTTGATTGAAAGTGACCATATGGTGCAGGAAAGGGGCAATTTCCAAAATGACACTCAGAGACAGTATGTGTCACGTCTTCCGTACAGAATTGGTTCTTGCTGATGGATTGCTGAGTGCATCCACTGGCATAGTTCAGAGTTCACTGCAATCCATATATTTTTAACAACATTCCTGTTAGAAAACTTGAACAGTCTTGAACGTGTATTTCTTTAGTTTGAGTGCTGCTTCATTGCAAGCAGCCCCTCCTTTACCCTTTGTTCCAGGTTTTTGCTGTTTTGTGAAGGAAGAAGGAAAGGCTCAGATATTGGAGGATGTTCTGATTTAACTCCAGTCACGGCTCAACTCAGCTCTGAAAGAAACACTGTTTTTTTTATTAGCAGCAGTCAGAAGTGACCTTTGGAGGTTACTTCATCCAGTGTCACTCTCAAAGGGGTACTGTCATAGAATCATAGAATGGTTTGAGTTGGAAGATCATCTAGTTCCAATCCACCTGCCGTGGGCAGGGATACCTTCCACTATACCAGGTTACTCAAAGCCCCAGCCAACCTGGCCTGTCATCTATGTGTCCTGGTGTGCATGCAGTAGCCCTTGGAACAGTCCAGCCCAAATCACGACACTGTATGAGATGGGCCATTATTGAGCTGAGTTTCAGAAACTGTTGAGGATGGAGATTTTGTGCCTTTCAGAGCCATGCCATGTCTGGTGAACAAGTTTCTCTTAATGTCCAGTCTGAATATTTATACTTTAAACTCTTAAAATGTACCATTTTCGTTGTATCATTCAGTCTGCCTTTTCCTTGTGGGCTGAAATAGCTGTTGAGCCACCTCATCTCTGGGAGTTTTTAGTCCCCTCTTTATCTTCCTAATAGGTCCTGCATGCATCTGGCAGCAATAGTGTTTTGTGTGGCCTATGTGTCACTTTCTTGAGTTCCTATGAAATCAGTGTGACAGTAAGGGATGTGAATGTGTGGGATATAGAGACGAATTTGGGTGCTGTAGTGAAGAGGATGGTTACTATTCTTAGAGCACGGCCCTTGCCCATATGAGCACAATACCCAAAGTTTCACAGGGCTCTTCTTTCCCACTGAAGCAGACAATGCCATATGGGTTCATCTCTTTCACTTACATTGCCTTTGAAAGAGTCAGGGAAGAAGCAGAGGGAAACCACAGAACTGAATCCAGTTTTACTTCCATTTCTAACAAAAATTGGGACCAGGAGCATCTGAGCCCCACTGGAGATGGATGTTCCATGTTGAAGAAAGGGCTCTGATGCCCAGTGTACTTGCTGCTACATGTAAGACTGTATCCGAAGTTGCTAAGATGCGTTCCTATTTTCACAAGAAAAGACAAGGTGACTTTTATCTGATGGCTTCACTGCATTCTCCCTTTGGGCAGAGGTGCTTAGCATTCTCTCGCTTTCTCTGGTGTTCAAAAAGAGCAGGGTGCAGGGCTAAGCAGGAGCATCATTTCTGTCCTTTTGGGTCGCACAGTCGTACCTGCCGCATCTTAAATTTTAACCTGCAGTCAGTTTTTGTACAAAAAATGGTAAAATATATTAGTGAAAGTAATAAGGAAATAAAAAATGTTTATGAGTAACTCAGAAATGAAATGTATAGTTGCAAACTCAGCTACTTTGCCTTCCATCCAAACTTATTTTTCTAGAATGCTTCATTCCATTTCACGATCTAGCAGCGTAGATCCTGAAATCTTTTTTTAATGACTACTTTTGGAATTTTAAGCACAGTATTAAGTGAGATAGTTACACGAGCTTCACGTATTCATCTCTATGATGCCACCTGCAAGAAAGGAGTCAAAAGCAGGACTGATTTGTGTCTCTTAGCTGACTCTCTGATGTGGGAGGTAATGACAGACATCTTGAAAGGAGCAGAAAAATAATGCCATTTTCCAGGTAACAAAAAACAGCCCTGGAAAGTGTGAGGCTGCATCAGTCAGTTTGTCAGAGATGACACTAACTGTCCTGTAAATTGGTCAAGGGGAGCTTTGGCTCATGTATGTATGCACTTTTTTTGCTTATGCTGGTGGGTGGGTGGCTGTGTGTTTTCCCTAAATGTCACTCTGATTATTTAACTATAAGTTTTTAGCATGTTTTTAAATAAAAACTGATACTGAGTAAAAGTATCTTTAATATACACAAATATTGATTTGTATAAATGCATACCTCTCTGTACCTCTAATTCATGAAAGCACAGTTCAAGTGTGTGAAAGTGCTGTTTCTCTGAGTGTTCCTTCAGACTGTAGCATACCTGCTCTCTCACTGTGCTTCGTGCTTGAAAGCTGCAGCAGAACTTAAGCAGAGGCATAACAGACCTGCTTGAAGAACCTCTACGTGAAGGCTGTTGAAGTGATAGCAGTGAATTCTGTTCCCTCCTGGTGGTACCAAGGCTGTTAAGTTACAGGAAGCCCAGGTGGAGACCGCTTAAAAGAATTGCCCGTAGCTAAGAAGCATGTGAGATGATAAAAACACTGGCACAAATGTCTCCAAGATGACAGAAGATGCCTTGTAATTTCATGCATTGAGTTCCTGGGGTGTTGTTGTGTTACGCCAGCTTTCATATCCTGTGTCCACTCTGCACTTGTATGCATGAAATACAAACTCATACACAGGAAGGGTGCAAGCAGAGGATAGTTGAACTGATCCTCATGGTCTTTCTTGGGCAATGTATTGGCCAGGCATAGAAAAGGCAAGGAGGAAAAGGGTGTTTTCCCAGCAGATGGTTCTTGGGAGCAGCATGGAAAGGGCACACGTAATTCTGATGTAACTTCTTTCCATAGAGTTGAGCAACTTGATGCTGTAGCTGGCACGGGGAAACCTGAAGATGTTTGCCTATGGGCTAGCCATCTATTGTGCAGTAGATAGTAGACACTAAGAAACAACATGCCATTCCCACCAGGTGATGTTTGCACCAGTGTTTCTTCTATGCAATACCTACTTTCGCCTTTATATAAAAGATTTTTACTAGGATGATATAAAAATAAAGGATTTTTTAAAAGGTGCCTCTTTGAGCTCATTTGTCTCCTAACCCCAACTACCAACAAAACCAAAACAGGACAAAAAAAATTCTAAAAATTTACTCACAAAAATCTATTCCAGCTCCACTACAGTTGAAGTTCAGAGGTCCTGAAGCTGTTGCACCTCTGAAAAGATTCCCCCCACCCCATCCCCTCTCATCCTCCTTCAAAACAATACTCTAATTAAACAGAAATAGGTGTGAAAGATCCCCAAAGAAGAGCAAATTGTTTTTGAGTGCCTGATAATATAGGAAAGAGTTTGCAAGTGTCCCAGAGCATATAGAATAGTCAAAGAGAGGACAGAGTATTAGGGAATTTGAAAGGCATCCAGAGGACACTGAGAAATCTCAGAGAAACTGTGAAAATTGATTAAACACTGAGAGAAAGATCACAGAAATGCCAGGAAAGCAGATCATCTGAAAGATCCCCAGACGAAACAGTGGAGCCAAGCAGAAGCCAACAAAGAAACAGAGTCTGCAAAAGATTCAGAGAACATAAGTAGCTTCAAGGAAGGGAGTAAAGCCTGTAAGTGCCTGAGGAAACAAAATGTAGTGGTGTCAAAGAGGCCAAGAAAGAAATAGACAAGGCAAAGGACCCCCCCAAAGAATACCGAGGAGACTCAGCGGTAACAGGAAAGTGTCAGATATATAAAAGGAGCTTCAGAGTACCCACCAAGGGTGGCCTCAGAGAAGACCAAAAAAAAATACCCAC
Source organism: Tringa tobata (assembly GCA_033628505.1). Classification (NCBI taxonomy): domain Eukaryota; kingdom Metazoa; phylum Chordata; class Aves; order Charadriiformes; family Scolopacidae; genus Tringa; species Tringa tobata. The sequence goes on from JAHREE010000286.1 coordinate 2,524,068, forward strand.
AAAACCTAAGGCAGAAAGCTTGAAAGTGCCCTCAACATTAAAGAAGGAAAAGTGACCCAAAAATCTGTAAAAGATCCAGAGAACACAGTAGCCTGAAAGATGCAAAGGAACGAGCTAGAAAGCATGAAAGAACCATGGTGAACACACCAGAGACAGTAACAAGAAAGCAGCAGACATTCAGAAAGTGCACTAGAAGAGTATGCCTGCAGCTGCTAAGAAAGGAGAGAGGCTAAAAGAGCCCCTTGGAGAAGGAAAGAAACAAGCAGGGAGGCTGAAAAAGACCCAGGAGAAAGATGACTAGCAGCTTTGATGCCACAAACCTTGAAGAAAGAGTGAAACAGCCCCAGAAAGCCCAGTTTATCTTCAGAAAAGTGGCAGGGTATTGGGGGGGGCACACGGGACAGGACACAGCAGAAAGACTGAAAGTGCTCCAAAGACACCTCAGTGACAGGAAGGAACAGACCAAAAGCCTTGAAAGGCAGCCATAGCAGCTTTGGAGAAGCTAGGGAAGAAGTAGAGAGGTTGAGAGAGTCCCAGAGAACGGAGAGGCCTTACAGAGCCTGAGAGAGTAGAAGAGAGCCTGAAAGAACCTCAGAGAAGACAGAATAGTCTCAGAAAGTAAGAAAATAGCATAAAGTCTGCAAATGAGGGTAACAAAGACTAGCCTCAGAAAGGTAGAAAAAAGCAGTCAAGAAAGAGACCCAGAGAGCATAGAGTAGCCTTGAAGAGGTGAAAAAATACAGCAGAAAGACTGAAAGAATGCTGAGAGAGCAGAGAGTAACCTCACAGAGACCAAGAAAGAAGAAGGAGATGTTAAGAGTCCAAGGAGAACACATGGTACCAGTGGAAGACCACAAAAGTAGGAGACAAACCAGAAGAACCCCACTGCAGGCAGAGTATGCTTTGGGCCCTGAAGAAACAGATAGCCTCAAACAGCCTCTGAAAGCATGCAGAGTAGCTCTTTGCATGAGAAAGACCAATGGTGATGAGCTTGAGATGGGTTGAGAGGAGAGCAGAAGTAGCCTTTGGCAGGGCATGGCCCTACCTCTTGACCTGTGGTATGTTAAAAAAACAAAAAGGCACCACGTGTGTCCTTTGCCACCAGGTCCCCTGCTCCATTTGGCAGAGGGTCCACTTTTCTTAGAGTCCCTCCTACCCTCAAGGTATTCACAAAAGCCCTGCGTGTTGCTTTCCCCTTTCCTCACGAGTTTCAACTTCAGCTGAGCTTTGGGCTTTCCACATTCCACCCCACCACACTCAGGCAATGGCTCTATTCCTCCAGAGCAGCCAGGAGGCCCCATTTCTGCCTTCCACATGCTTTCTTCGTGCTGCCAGCCTCAGTCAGGAGTTCTCTGATCACCCATGCTGGCCTTCTGCCAGGCCTGATAGACTTCCCACACATCAGAATGGACCCTTCTTGAGCTGTGAGGAGGTTGTACTTGAAGCCTGACCCCACTCTCCTGGACCCCTGTGCCCTCCAGGGTGACCCCAGTGGCACACGGCCTACCAGGTTCCCTCAACAAGCCAAAGCCAGCTTTCTTCGAGCCCAGGGCTGTCATCTTGCTACACGTCTCGCTCACAGCTGGGTGGACCTTGGCCCTCCATTGCAGCCTTTCCGGCAGTCCTGTTTGTGTGTCAGCAGCAGTGAGGACTAACTGCTCCACCACGAGAGGCCAGTCAGGAGCAGAAGACAGTAACAAGGCAGGCACAAGCGGTGGCCTCACCAAGAAGGAGCCAGGGTGCAGAACAGCAGGTCCAGGTCAGGACGGGGACCAAGGACAGTGGGTCCCACGCAGCCCAGCAAGTCCACAGGGATAAGGCAGATCCAAGGAGAGGCAGGAAGCTGAACCAGCGGGTCTGTGTCAAGGTCCAGACTCTGCAGGTACAAGATGAGCCACAGACAGGGCTGCTGCACAGCTGCAGTGTAACACGGGCAGGAGCACGTGGCAAGGCCACTGCTTCAAGAAGTTCCCAAGGGAAAGGAGGGACACTCCTAGCTCTCCTCCTACAGCTCTTACCAGCAAATGAGCTGGGCTTGGGCTCAGCCAGCTACACTCTAATTTAGCCAACTAACCTGCTGGAAGATGGATGCACTCCAGGCCCTGACACGCTGAGTCCACCTCCTTCTTCTCCTCACGGGACTCTCCAAGGGGACTGTGACCCCACTCATTACCTTGCCCTGCCTGGGAACGTCCATGGACCCTGTTACCAGCACACCTGCTCTGCCCTCCCCATTGAGTGGGACTGCTGGGGGGGTAAGCGAAGCAAGACCAGGGAAGATGTGGGCCCTCTCCGGAAGGAAACAGGAGAGCTGGTCAGCCAGGAGATGGAGGAGCCTGAGGTACTGAATGACTTTTTCACCTTGGTCTTCACCAGCAAGGGCTCTAACCACACCGCTCAGGTTGCAGAAGGCAAAAACAGGAGCTATGACAACGAAGAACTGCCCACTCTAGGAGAAGATCAGGTTCGAGATCATCTAAGGAACCTGAAGGTACCTGATGGGACCTGATGGTATCCATCAGCTGGCAGACATAGTTGCTAAGCTGCTTTCCATTATATTTGAAAAGACAAACCTTACTGTCTCCCTTGACAGTATCATTGGTATCCACGTGGATAAGCAGGCCAGGGGCAACAGGCCAAGTTCCACTTAGTGCTTTCTGCAATAGCTCCAGTCCAACCTCCCTGCCAGCATCAGATCACGTGAGGTAACAAGTAAGATCAGTAGATAGGTGCCTCTGTACCCTGGTAGAAGGAAGTCTCCAAACAGTGTCACGCACCCCTTCTTCTTGGCGCTGGTTCAGATTCACCTGGCATTCCCTTGACAATTCATATCACCAGTGTTGTCCTGGGGTAAACAGTGGGGTGATACAGCCAGTGGAGTAGACCGATGCTGGGGTGCTTGTATGTGCACACATTTGCGTATGGGAACATGCTGTAGCTGGGTGGAAGCCTGACCATGTCTACAGCAGAGAGACTCTGGAGGTTTCTTTTCTTTTCTTTTCTTTTCTTTTCTTTTCTTTTCTTTTCTTTTCTTTTCTTTTCCTTTTTTTTTTCTTTTGTTTTCTCACTTTGTGGCAGGTTGACCCCTGCCCTCAGCTAAGTACCACACTAGGTCTCTCATTTCCCCCCAGCCCCGGCAGGATGGGGAAAGCAAAGGTGAGAAAACGCATGGATCAAAGTAAAGATAGTTTAGTAAGTGAAGGAAAAGGGGAGCAGGAGGGGGAAGTGATGCAAAGGCACTCACATACCACCTCCCACCAGCAGACCAATGCCCAGCCAGTCTCTGAACAATGGCTACGTTCCCAAAATCCTACTCCCCTCAATTTTTATTCCTGAGCATGATGTTATATGGCTTACAATATCCCTGTGGGTCAGCTGTCTTGCTTGTGTCCCCTCCAAGTTCTTGCAAACCCCCAACCTACTTGCTAGGGGGACGGTGGGTGGGAAAAAGAGACAGTCTTGATGCTCTGCAAGCACTGCTCAGCAATAGCCAAAACACAGGTGTGTCCTAGTCACAAATCCAAAACACAGCATCATACAGACTGCTACAAAGAAAATTCAATCTATCCCAGCCAGACCCAGTACACTGTTATACATCACTTGAGTGCTCGTGGAAAGAGACACCATGAGGAACCATAGATGTGTAGGGTGTAATTTTGCCTCTTCTTCTTATGGATGACTCTCCAGACTTCCCAGACAACTACAGGCTCCCATCCCCACAGTTTGCAGCAGGGGTTTTCTCTGATCATTTCAGTCTTGCTCATGACATTCCCCGGACATGGGAGAAACCACTGGCAGTTGCTTCTGCTGCTCAGTGTAACGGGACACAAAAGGAGGTGAGGTGGACATGAATGTCATCCCTAGTCATTGAACAAGGTTGTAGGTAGGCCCTGCATTCTTTTCTACGTTGCAATGAATGGCAGGAGAGGAGGCACTTTTCCCCTATCTATAGAACTCACATTTATATTGAAATCTCAGGCTGAGCGAGTCCAGTGTAGGCATGAGGAGGCTGAGGAGAGACCTCATCGCTCTCTACAACTACTTGAAAGGACACTGTAGAGAGGTTGGTGCTGGTCTCTTCTCACAGGTAATTCATGACAGAACGAGAGGGAACAGCTTCAAGCTCCAACAGGGTAGGTTTAGACTGAACATGAGGAAAGAATTCTTCCCAGAAAGAGTGGTCGGTCATTGGAATAGGCTGCCCAGGGAGGTGGTTGAGTCACCATCCCTGGATGTGCTAGAGAGACGATTAGATGTGGTGCTGAGGGATATGGTGTAGGGGAGGACTTTGTAGAGTAGGGTAGATGGTTGGACTCGATGATCCCAAGGGTCTCTTCCAACCTAGATGAGTCTATGATTCGCACGCTGGAGCACAGGAGTATGTGTAGTACACATACTCTATGGGAAGTAGGGTGATGAGCGAAGTGATGACCAGCCCCATGCAGTGGTTTGTGTCATACTTGAGAAACTGTGCTGGTGCTGGCAGTTTTTCAGGTTATCTCGCTGTTTTTCAGGTTCTCTCATTCTCTGACTATCTGTGTTTCATCTGTTTGGCTTGGGCCTTAATATCATTTTGCAATGCTGCAGTTAGTGACACATGGTTGTGTTAGCCTAGAAAAGGTAGAAGTCCAAAATGAGTGCAAATATTGAAGTGTTCTGGTTCCCCTGGGCTCTGCTATGACCTTCTCTAGAGAAAAACTAACAAACATAATGCATCAGTTTGCATTTAAGTTGTCTTAAAGTCAGCTGAAGATTTGGGAACTTCCTGGACTACTCCTCCCTTCAAAAAGGAAGACAGGTTGAGATGCTGGCGCTCATTCTGTGCATAAAAGGAAACTGAAAGGCAACTGACAATTTTAAGCAAGCAAGTAATGGTGAAGCACTGGGCACGAGAGTGAGACAATGGAGGGAAAAAAAAGACACAGAATACGAAAGAAAAGTGAAGAGAAACATAGAAGTCTCTTGGCTGTGGGCTGTGTTCTCCATGAATAAGGGGTAGAACAGATACTGCTGGGGACCATGGCTTTCAGCCAGTGTCACCAAAAAAAAGCATCAAAGAACTGAGATGTTTGCCAACCTTTTCTATTTCACAGAGAATGCAGAATAGACATAACTGGGGAACACATAGCAGGAACAGGACTAGACGAGTACCTTCTAGAAAACAGAAGAATGAAGGAGAGTCAGGTTAAGAATAAATCAACTAACACATCTAATAGGTCCTTGAACAACAAATCAAGATAATGTAGACTTCAAGGAAAGAATACTTCATGATTGTTTCCACAGCTTCCTCCTCATCTCAAAACCAATGCCATATTTGAGGCATACAGCCATTGCTTCTGGATGTGATGCTCTGTAATAAGTAGAATATGTTCTCATTCTCTTCTCTTGCCTCTGGGCAACTGTATTTGCGTGTGTAGAAGTTTGTGGATACCACAGGCTTCACATACACCCTACAGTTTCCTTTGTGCTGCAATATATATGCCTGTCACAAAATCTTAAAGTTTTCTGCAAAGTGGCAAAACACTGTCCATCTCCCTGCCCCCTTCCTCTACCTCCTCCCCCCATACCCCGCCATGGCACAGTCATTGTATTGTTATGGGATTTTTTTTGGTTTTTGGCAAAGAGCATTTATATTTTATTCCTTCTTTGGCTGTTTTGTTTGTTTTCTGCTTACTTTCAGTTAATGCCAGCAGAATTATATTTCATTATCATTTACGTTATCATTCAATTGCATGAATGTATCATTACATTTATGATTAAAAATTAATCTACTATGAAATGGCAAATACCAAAGAATCACCCACTTTTCCCTCTGTGAGAATGTATAATGGCAGTTTACCTTCCTTGTCTTATCCTAGTCAGTATGTTCAAGGGCAGAGAGCAGCTATTCAGAGAGACATAGACAAGCTGGAGGAGTGGGCTTAGAGGAACCTTATGAAACCGAATAAGGACAAAAGCAAAGTTCTGTGCCTGGGAAGAAATAACCCCTGGCAACAATACGGGTTAAGAAATGACTACCTGGTGAGCAGCTTTTCTGAAAAAGAGCCGTCAACCTGGTGGATGGAAAGCTGGATGTGAGCCAGCAGTGTGCCCTGGTGGCAGTGTAGGCCAACTGCATCCTTGACCGTAAAATAGCAGGACTCTCCCCAATGGTTCAAAGTAAAGGATTACTAGCATTTGTTAAACCCCACCAAGAATACTGCCTCCAGTTTCAGGCCCATCAGTACAAGAACGGCACTGATCAACTGAAGCAAGTTCAGCAGAGGACCACCAAGACAGTCAGGAGGCTGGAGCACTTGCCTTGTGAGGAGAAATGGATGGACCCAGACTTGTTTAGCCTGAAGAAGAGAAGGCTTGGTTGGGAGAGCTAACTGTAATCTTCCAATACCTACAGAGGTTCTCAAGAACGCCGGGCCAGGCACTTCACAGCGATGCATGATGGTAGGACAAGAGACAGAAAGGTTAAGCCATAATGAGAGGTACTGAATGGATATAGGGAATACTTCTTCACCATGATGACAGTCAAGCATCAAGTATTGGAAGTGGCTGGCCAGAGAAGATCCACAGTCTGAATCCTTGCAGGTTTCAAGACCCGACTGGATAGAGCCCTGAAGAAAATAACTTGATCTTGTAGTTGAACCTGCTTTAAGCAGGAGGTTGGGCTAGTTGACCAAGCTGCATTCCAACCTGAATCCTCTGTTAATCCCCTGACTGCTACAATTAAAGAGGCATTACGTCAGGGTACTGGCTGTAATTTCCCTCTACTTCAGCTGAATTTTTAGCAGTTTGGACACCCTGTGCCTGTTATTTCCCTATCCAGGTAAAGGCATCAGAAGGAAGACTGAGGGAGCTCACCTCGCGGGGTTACAGTGAAAGGACAAAAGGCAATGTGCACAAGTTGCACCATGGGAAATCTGGCTGGACAAAAGGAAAAAAAAATAAAATTCTTGCATCAGAAAACATTTCAGCAGATATGCCTAGAGAAAAAAAAAATTGGCTGGAGGAGCAATTGAGCAACCTAATCTAGATTTGAAGTTAGGCCTGCTTTGGTAAAGAGACTGAATTAAAGAACTTCATGAGTCCTTTCAAACCTAGATCCTTCTATGATCCTACGACTTACGTACCAGGCAGTATCATTTCCCTTCCATCTGACCATTCCCTGCAAAAATGTGTTTGTAACTCAAGACATTTGGCCAGACCTTTCCAGTTTCTGCGTTTTGCTGCTTGAGGTAGAGGCTCATGAGAATCAATTAATGCAATTATGCCTTCTCCAGATAAGCTGTTGGTCTGCACACAGTACGCAAGTTATCCACACAAATCTTTGGATTTTAAAGGTTTTTAAGTTGTTGCTGTGTCTGGCATTTGCATGTAGCTTCCTGAGAATATAGTCATTCCAACAAGCTATGTTTTCACTATGACCAAGATATTCTTATCACAAAAGAAAGGCTTATGCTCCATTATTAGTTATCTGCCTAAACATACAAAGAAAAGGAAGAAACACAAAAAAAATTTCAACTTTAACTCACGCTTCAAAGCATAGGAGCAAAAACCTCTTTAAAACTTACGGCTGCTAGACAGCTGTGTATTGTGCTACTGTAACTTCAGCTATACTGACACAAATTCTGCAAAAAGCCTGACCATTTTTAAAAAAAAAATACACAACAGGCAGTAATAACAATGGGGAGAGATGATTCAAAGAGGCCCATGTTAGACATAAACCACTGACAGCATCTTTTCAAGCAAAAAAGGATGTTAGACAGAAATTCCACAAGAGCTAAGGCGGCAAGAGAATCCTCCCTTACTTCTGTCCCCTGGGACTGTTGGTGGACAGCCAGGTGAACATGAGCCAGCAGTGTGCCCAGGTGGCCAAGAAGGCCAACAGCATCCTGGCCTGTATCAGGAACAGCATGGCCAGCAGGAGTAGGGAAGTCATCGTACCTCTCTGCTGGGCACTGGTGAGGCCTCACCTTGAGTACTGTGTTCACTTCTGGGCCCCTCACTACAAGAAGGACACTGAG
>JAHREE010000286.1:2536938-2550137 GCA_033628505.1 Tringa tobata
GTGGTGGTGGAGGAGTAGGTTGTGGTGGTGGTGGGGGAGTAGGTGGTGGTGGGGGAGTAGGTGGTGGTGGTGGAGTAGTTGTTGGTGGTGTTGCTGTGGTGGTGGAGTAGTTGTTGGTGGTGTTGCTGTGGTGGTGGAGTAGTTGTTGGTGGTGTTGCTGTGGTGGTGGAATAGTTGTTGGTGGTGTTGCGGTTGTGGTGGAGTAGGTGGTGGTGGTGGAGTTGGTGGTGGTGGGGGCAGTGTCCTCTGCCAGGTCTCCTGCTTGGGTGCCTTCCTCTCTCAGGAAGAGCCAGAGAGCCCCTCAGCCCTGCTGTTGGTGTGCCCACCTGGGGACTAGGCAAAGTTGATTTTTTGTAGACAAAAGAGTCTTGGGCCATAAAGCACAACCCGCCAAATGGAGGCAGACAGCGCGAAAAAATGAACAAATGAAAAAAAAGCAGATGGAATAGTCCATCAGGACCCTTCTGTAGTTTTTGCCATGAGGGTGGTGAGACACTGGAATAGGCTGCCCAGCGCTGCCACATCCCTGGAGGGGTTCAAGGCTCCGGTTGCTTGGAGCAACCTGCTCTGGTGGGAGGTGTCCCTGCCCAGGGCAAGGGGAGGGGGATGAACTAGTTGATAAACTTTAAGATCCTTTCCAACCCAAGCTATTCTGTGATCCTACACACCGTAAAGCAAATTTAAAATATCCTGCAAATTTAAAAGTACTTCTGGAAAAATGAGGCAATGCGGTACCAGTAGTAGTGAAGCCATTCAGTCACAGCAGAACGTACATTCTCTTTAGGGGGATGTTTTTGCTGTCAAGAGTGATTGTGTTTAATTTGAGTTCTGGTAACTCCTGGAATGGTAGGAACAGCATTAATAATGGGAGCTGAGAGACCGTCTGTTAGCAAGAGCAATAAAATTGCTAATAAAATTCTCATTGGTGCATCTGTGATAGTTGGCATCCTGTCATCCGGCAAAACCCGCTGAAATTTTGCATCTCGCTTTAGGATAAAAAGCTGCCTGCATATTTCTTATAAATGGTGCGGTCGTGATTTTAAGTTCATCAGTAATTTGAGGAATTTCCTTCAAGCATTTTTGGATTTGTATCTCCTTTGAGGACAGCTGTCTTGTTTTTTTACGACTTTACATGTACGTGACTTTGGGTCGTTCCTCCGTACTTCTAAGTATCCTGGAATCTTCCTGCTTACCCTGGACTTTATGACTGGAGTAACACGTGTTGACTGGATGCAACATTTTTGAAAGCTATGGGAATAACTGTCTCCTTAGTAAACGGTTTATTCTTGAGGCTGTGGTGCTCTTAGAAGAGTATAAGTGTGTTGACAGGGCACAGATGAACATGCTTTCTGTGTTTGTAGCTTGTTCAAAAGGCTTTACTGATTTTTATTGATCAGATTCAATGCCCTGAACTAACATGGGGATGGAGCTGAGGTTTGGCGGTTTTAGTACGAACATGAGGAAACTAAATGTTACCAAAAAAGCCTGAATTGCTTTCCTCTGAGCTTTAAAAAAGTGTAGACTCCCTCTGCCTTCTCTCTGTAGGAGAGAACGTAGCCAAATAGCCATCTGAGAGGAAGAATCAAGTTGAAGGTGAAATACTATTATCAATAATGGCCAGTTGTGCTTTAACACCAAACAAATGGAGGCTCTGTGACTTGGCGTTGCTGTGAAGAATAGCTGTTGGCAGATGCCCTCTGAAATATAGGACAGTTTTCTTACCTCTTTCAAAATATTTTTCCGTGCAGCTGATGTACCTTTAGTGTAATTCTGCTTGACCTTGAGGCAGCTGTCCACGTATATAGACTTGTAGGCTTCCATTTGTGCTAAAGTAGGTTTGCCTTCGGATTCTGCAGTTCAGAGGTATTGTGGAGGTCCACTTTTAATTTCCCTTTTTTCTAAGCAGCTAGATTTTTGGAGCCCTTTGGAGCTTTTGATGAATCACTCTCAAGCTATTACCACGAAGAGGTTCCTGGGATTGTTTTTCAAACAACTACAGAGGGCTAGCTTGGGAAAAATGAGGAGGAAGGATAGTGCTAAAGAAGTGTCTCCTGCTCTCAACTCCTGCCCCAGTAGCACTGGCCCAGCTGGTGTCTACTTCTGGTTTCCAATAGTTGCATTCTTCTGGTCTCTACCTTTTTCTGGGTTGAAGTGTCCAGGAAATAAGTGAAGCAACCAGGATATTTATTTGTTGGATATTGTTTGACTGACTTGTGCTGAAGAGTGTTACTCTACTTCCTGGAAGCAAAAGTTAAGTGGAGGAAATTGTTGGAAAGAGTGCCAGTGTTCATTAAAAAGTTACAGTGGATGAATTGGTGATCTTTCCTAGGAGTAGAGCAAGCTTCTTCCTCTGAAAGATTCCCCCCAGTCTACTTAGAATTTTTGCTTGTGAGAGGTAGGGCTGGACGTGTTAGGGTGGTATATGCAAGTAGAGTCAAGAAAACTTCCAGAGTTTTCATGATTTTGTTGATGAATAAAGAAGGAGCTGAAATCTGGCAGGGATTGTTCTCCTGAAGGTATTCTGACATAGCTCTTGGTAGTCTTGAACTTGTCTAGCTGCTTTTTGAACTTGCAGCATCCACAGCATACCATGAATAGGAATTCCATAGATTGCCATCTGTTCTATGAAGAAGTTGCTCTTTCGCTTGTTTTGAACTTGTCGTGTGCAGCCTTTGATACATTTCTCCTTCTTATGTTGGAAGGCAATGTGATTCATTATTCTCTATTCAGTTTTGTCATGTTTGTGTAGACCTCTGCTGTATCCTTTCCTCAGTCTTTTTTCTTCCCCCTGCAGAACCCTAGCTGTGGTAGTCATTGCTTGTGTGGAAGCCCCTCTGGCTTTTGGTGTGAATCTCCTGTATCATTTTTAAGGGGGTGCACTGGGGGGAAACAAATCTTCGTGCAGTGTTTAGGAATAATGCACTGTGGACTTGTGCAGTTAAATAATGATATTCTTTGTTGTAGTTTTTAAATCTTTTTTCTATCAACTTCTGATACCCAGTCTAATTTGTTCACTTTTGGTGAGTACCTAGTAGATGTTTTCATCAAGATGTAACCCCGGCACCTCATTCCTGAGTGGCATCTAACTCAGAGACTACTGTATGGATGAATGGCCTTGCTCATATCACCATCAGTATGAAATTTATCACCTCTCTTTGATCTAATGTGTAGCTCTTGCCGTTACTGGCATGCTTACAGACACTTGAGAAAGCTTTGAAAAAGTTGAACTAACTTCAAGGTTAATACTGGATAAGTAGCAAATTGAGAGTTTTTCAATTTCAGAAAAAGAGAAGACAAAATCTGCCCTCTACCTGCCAGGGTTTGTTTGGGTTTGGGGGTGTTTTTTTGAGTATTGCAAATTCACCTAATTTTGCTTTTTTATGAATTTCTCAAATAATGCATTTTTGCAAATAGTATCAAAACTTTTTGTGAATGTTTCAGGAAATGCTTCAAAGACCACCAGAAGATTTTTTTCCGAAGATGGAAAGTTCGGTTGAAGATATGGATACTTCTGATACCCAGTGGGGCTGGTTTTATTTGGCTGAGTGTGGTAAATGGCACATGTTTCAGGTAAATACATATGAAGTTATATTGCCTATGATGGATTTAGTACATCAAACTGCCTCTTGCTCAATTTGTCTAAATGTGTTTTTTCATTTGTTTTGAAGACTGATTCAAACAGTCATTGCTCTGTTAGCAGTGAAGATATTGAAAGGAGCTTCCGAACAAACCCACACGGTTCTGTTTCTTTTACTACTGCAAAATTTAACTACATGCTAGACTTTTCAGGTATGTTTCTTTTCATAGAGTAAATTTAAGTAATAGGAGGTGCCAGTTCATTTGTTAATTTAGCAAATTATTGTCCTCGCATATAGCGCAAAAACTTGTGATTGTAAATGTCTTCTTTACTGGAAAGCACATGCCAGTTTTTAGAAGCAGCTGCCCTTTTACATTTTCTAGTATAGTTTATTAATAAAGTAGCATGTCTTGTTTAGTAGCAGTCCATCATGTTACTGCCACGTACCTCAGCTCTAAGTGGTGTGTAGCATACATCTATGGGACTTCGAAGTTTAAACCTTTTGTCTTTAATGTGCAACTGCTTGTGAGCTTGAAAAACTCTTTCCTTCAGAGTCTGTGTAAGAAACATCGATATGAAGGAAGCTTTCTGCAAAATACTGGCATCAAAGTGATTTTATAATTCAGCAGGTAGTTGAAGCCAATTCTGTTGTCTGAATAACAAGGATATAGGCAAAAGAATTATGACTGGTTTTTTATCTTATTTTATTTTTACAAAAAGTAGGGACTGAGTAAAACAGCGATGTACTGGGACTAAAATAGTATGTAACAATACAAGGACTTTTATGTTTACTTGTGTTGAAATGTCTGTTTAAAAAAATCTTTGGTTTGCATCCAGAATATAATGCTAAATAACTAAATGCAAACACTAAACAACTATTTTTGTGCTACTGTCATGATGTCTTGCATTAAGGATAGCAGTAATATGCTTTGTTAACCTAGTTGTATTAAAGGCGGTGGAGGTTTTGCCAGTGATGTAGTGGGGTTGAATGTTAGATGGGTATTTTAACGATAAACGTTTTGTTTGCGTAATACTTGTGCCTTTTGCCAACTCGCATGAATGACAATGATCCTGAGGCCAGGATTTAGAAACAGTTATTGGAAATGCTGATTTGTTAATTGTTGAAATAGGAATTCCTGTCAGGCAACTTTAAATGTAGTAATGTTATTTTTAAAAATGACACTTAAATGTTTCATATGCTATAGATGAATTCCAGAAACTTTCATCCTAACTCTTGTTTTATGCTCAGTGATGAAACAAACCAACCTAACTACCCTTAAGCAACGTCCAATAAAGCGAGCTCCCTTTTCTATCAGTGCTTTCAGGTAAGGAAATGAAAGGAAGACTTTTTTTTTTTTTTAAATATTATTCCGATTTCTTTTAAGTAAAAAAACCAAAAAATGTTTTATTTTTATTGTTTATATTTATTTTCTTTTTGCCTCAAACAATTTGAGCGGTGAATCACGGTAGGGCAGCTAGTCAAGTGGAAAGGAAGACATTTCAGAGGAGATGAGTGATGAAAGAACTTTTAGTTTGAGAAAGTAAGGAACTTGTAGTGGGAGGGGCAAGGCATCCTGAATACTGATATCCTTTGGCAGGGTTCCTAAACCTGTGCCTGACTTTACCCATTGGAGTCCCTTGATGTAAATCCTCATTGAATCAGAATTGCTGTGAAGAAGCAAAATAGGGTAGTTTGTTCCATTGTAATAATGACTTCATAATTTTAGAAATATCCTTGTAGCAGCAAAAAAGATTGAGTTATGTTTCCTTGCTTGTGTGTTTTAATAATTTACTCTAAAATGATTTGAAATTACAAGAAATTGCATCAAAACATTGGAGATTGCTTTATGACTCTAATTGCTTTCGATTGTAAGTTTCTTACCATTGGATCAGTCATTGGATGTAAAGCTGTGCTGACGTTAATGTTATATTCAGTAAACAATAAGCTGATCTATGCAGTGGTACTTACACAGGTAAAGTTGACTATATGTGAGTTTTTTTTCCCCAAATAGCTTCTTAGAAATAATTTTAGTTCTGAATTGTAGTTTGATTATACTTTCAAAAATAAATTTGGCGTTTGAATAAGTAGCAATCTTTTCACACTGATGTTCAAGGAGCACTTTTTTTTTTTTGAACCATCAGCTGGTTTTCGATGGATATTTACTGAAGAGTGCATGCAATAACACAGCAATTCATTTTTGTTTTTTTGTTTCTTGAATAACTGCATTCAGTACTGTCTTTCCACGCGATGACACCATTCTTTACTTTCAGGAGATTGCTTCTTTTAGTCATGGTTTTTAGGCTTGAAAGCTGCTATGCGTGTGGTATATATGCTTAAAACAGTTTTTGGAGGTTTGTTTTATTAAAAAACAAATTCAGCTACGATTTTCAAGTGCGTATTTTTAACATGATGCTTTTAAATACTTCAAATGAGGGCTTAGTCTCCAGACACTTAGGGTAGTTGTAATTCCTGATAGTTTGGAATGCTCAGGCTATATCTACGCACTCACATTTTTACATTATTGTTGCTCTCCTTATGTTGTGGACCTGTCTGACCATCTCTTCTGATTTATCTTCCTATCTGTTTTTTTGAGAGATGGTGTATTAGAACTGTTCATGACTGTAGTTTATTCATAATAAGCTAAGTTAGAATTTGAGTACAAAATAACACCTCTTGCTTTTGACCTTACCTGCTGACAACAGCCTTTGTTTGAATTAAAACCCTAAGTAGTTTTGTATAAGTTGTGTTTTTTTTGCATACTGTATTGTTCAGAGCAGGAGTTTGACAGGAAGAAAATGCCACATGTCTTTGATGTGATGTGTTTTACCTTTTGTTTGTTTGTTTGAAGTTTCATCTGTGAAAATGAGGCTATCCCTATGCCTTCACACTGGGAGAATGTAAATACTGAGGAGCCATATCAGGTAAGAGTCAGTGTGCAAATTGGTCAAAAAACACATGATAATGAAATAATGCATTGAATTGAAATCGTACTAACCTCTTTTCTTCCAGCTTATTCCATTGCAAAAGAAAACAAATGAATATAATGAAGTTTCTAGTCTCTTTGGAAAAACAATGGATAGCCACCGAATTAAAAGAATTAAGAGAATACAAAATCTAGACTTGTGGGAGTTTTTTTGCAGGTGAGATTATTTCTAAAACCAACAGTCTTAGGATTGTTAACAGAGAAATCTTGAAGGCATGCAGCAGAAGTATGTTTAATTTCTTTTATCATTAATGAAAATGTGTTACTTTTCATCTTTTCTTAATATTCTCATTGGTCATTCCTCTGTATTTGAAATTCCATTTTCAAGGCTCTAGCTTCTACAGGTGCAGAAATGTAATACTTGTAGAAATGCATTAGATGTAGATGTAGCACAGATAAGACTGATGCATTGAAGGTGTTCCTGATGTCCATGTGGTAGATGCCCATGATACTTACAGTGAAGTAAGAAAACACAAATAAGCTTTTTGTAAAATAATTTGTTGACAGGCTTGTATTTTAATTTTTAGGAACAAAGCAAATTAATATCTGCGGCTTGTTTAATTTTTCAACTTTATGAAACCTAGGACAGAATTAAGTGTCCAATTAGCACATATTCATGTAACTTCTTTAAGTTTAATGTGCTACAAAAGCTTTTTCTAAGTTCTCTGTTTTTCCCTCTTCATAATGTGCTGGCCTGAAAGAAGCAGGAAATGCTGAGTTCTGTTCCCATTTATTTTGTAGTATTAATCCTAAGCAGTTGTATTTGACAAAAGTTATTTATGTAGCCTCTAAGAAGGAGAATCAACTTTAAGCATGTGTTACGCTATAGAATCCAACTAAACTAAGTTAAATAGTGAGAGAATAACTAAGCAGATGTATATAAAAAAAAATGGCATTTTATATGATCTTTTGAAAGATATTTATTGTTAATTTAAATCTATATTGTGAATATGCATTAGGAAATGAATTTAAGTTCTCGGTTAAGAGAGTTAGCCTTCTCTTAATTGCAAATCTATTTGGTTATATTTACCTGTTTAAGTATTAAGGCTTATTTGCTTGGCCTTGTGTTTCAACATCTACCTTTCTACAAATAGTTTCTGTAGAGGTGTATTTATGCCATTTTAATACCAATTTTTGAGAATAGGAATCGCAAGCAGACTTCAAAGTAAGTCTGCTTTGGTCTCCAGTGTGGATGGAGGGGAAGACCTCTGTGGCCTCCTTCAGGAACAGATGCCATTTGGAGAGCATACTAGTTTTCCTCACTGGTCAGTCAGTGGAATTCATGGTTGAAGAACTCTGAATCTATGAATTCTATGCTAGAACATTCTCAAGGTATGAAACTGAGAATGGGCATTAGAATTTCATACATCAGGAGTATTACAGTATTGCCATATCACTGACTGCAAGGTAATTTTTTTTTTTAGTACCTGTACAGTATAAAAGTATATGGAGAAAAGTCATTTCAGTTTTAAAACTTTTTTTCCTCTATCAAAAAAATACAAGTAACAATGAAAATTGCTAGAATAAGTGTATGCAATTGAGGCTTAGTTGCTTTTCTGCTGGGGGTAAAATACAGCCTTGGAGTAGATGGGCTTACACACGCTGCTGAAGAAATTATTGCCTGGTAGTACAAAGAAGTTATGAAGAAGAAGGTATTCTGGTATTTCAAATTCTCTAAAAGTTCTTTTGATGTCCCACATGGGAAAGTGAAAGTACCAGAAGATGAATCTTAGTCTAGTGTATTTTGGTTTATGCATTTCAGTTTGGAGTTGTAGAGAGCTACAGCAAGTAGAAAACAGTGTTTGGTCAGTGAGATTGCTGACCATCTTTAGAAACAGCTCACATGCTTGCATATGTACAAAGAGCCTGTCGCTGGGTGTTCAGCTTTGCTTCAGGTTTCTCCTTTATTGAGTGAACTAGCTGTATGAGAGCCTTCAGAGTGGTGCATGAACTTGATTTTGTTTTACTGGATTAGCTTGTCGCTGCTGGTGGAATGTGCTAAGACAATGTGTTTTAGAATACTCAGACTCCTCGATCCTGTTCCAAAGCAACAGAAGTCCTGCTGGGGCATTTCTGCATTCTGCAGAACCAGCTTCCCAGTGTGCTCAGTATATTCCACTACTGATGAGGAACAACTACTGCTTAAGCTTTTGTGGTTTTGAGCAAGTGTTTTGTTTCAGAGATTAAATTTGAGCATTACTTGAATGATTATTCACATCGCTGTAATTGTCAAAACATGTTTGCCTTGTATCCTAGTTCCCATATTCATGACGATTTTGAATTGGTTTTATGAAATCAACTGGTTTTCTGACTGTTACAGGATATTTTTGGACGATTGATTATTCACCTTTTCTATAAATCTGTTCTGTTCCCCTGTTTCAAGAGAAGTTACTCCAGGCCACTTTTACACGTTGTCACAGCTCAGCAGCCAACAACAGAGGGCTGCCGATTGAAAAATTTTGGATGTTCAGCATTACTAGCCCTTAGCTCAGTGGTGTTCCTTCACACAGGTAGTTTTGTCAAGATGCAGGGAATCTTGGCTTCTCGATTTTTTTTTTTAATTGCTAATAGAGTGGAATGTGAGTGCCTGGAACCTCTCTGCCTCTGACACAAAATGACACAAACGAGATTATTAGTGAAACCTCCCAGATGCCCTTGAGATTCAATTGACATTCTGCTGATGTGGAAAGCAGTTGTAGGGGGGGAAAAAGACACAAAAAAACCTAAGTTGCCGAGACATAGTTATTTTAGTTTGCACTTAATAGAGGAGGAAAAAAAGAGCTCACAATAAAACAGAATAAACATACCTTTAAGCTAAGTACTGCAAGATTTTCACTTGTATGGAATGTACTTATAAATAATTAATGCATAATGGCAATGTAATGCCACTAATATGATGAAGAATATTTGCTGCCTCTTTTTTACTGGTTTACTTGGGTAATATACTTTATAATCCACTAGCTTTGTTAGCCCTCCCACCTTGCTATTTAAGTAGGTGGAGGGAACAAAATGGGAGAAAAATGCCTTTCTTTTAAAAATGTATCTGCAGAAAATGACCACACTGAAACAAATGTCAAGTGAACAACATTGATAAAATTGGTATAAAAGGCCTTTTTTCCTAATCTTTGGTTACGTCTGGAAATAGTCCACAGCATCCAGAAGTGTGTGATTTCTAAACATGTACATTAAGAATTCTGATCTGTTTAAAATCTAGAATCATCTAGACTCTTGTGAGAGTGGAATGTGTCTGTTGCCTCTGCAGTGTTTTCATAGTAACTTAATTTGATTACACTTATGTTTGCAATGCTATATTGTGTGTTCTCTGTAGGAAGAAAGCTCAACTCAAGAAGAAGAGAGGTGTCCCAACTATTAATGAACAGATGTTATTTCATGGTACGAGTAATGAATTTGTAGAGGCAATATGCATTCATAACTTTGACTGGAGAATAAACGGGATGCATGCTGCTGTATATGGAAAAGGTAAGTATTTTTGTCACATAACAACAGTTTGGTAATCTTAACAGTTCAACGTTGTTAAGGGTTCCCTATAGTATGTTCTTCGTGATGTGCTCCCTGTCTTTATCTAAGAGCTCTTTAATATAGCTCTGCTTATACATCAAGTGTAATTAAGAAAGTTAGGATGCAGTAAGTAATGTAACTGTCATACCTGGCTGATAGGACCGGGGAACGTGGGGAAGGGAATGCCCAGCAAAGGAGTGTTTAGCAGAAGACAATCTCCCTACTAAAATGTTCCCACTAAAAATATTTGATTATGTTGCTATAATCTAACAATTTAGAGGGGAAAAAAATAAAAATTGGATCCCTAATGAACATAAAAGAACAGACATCTTTCATTCATCCTGATACCTATGTTCATGAGTAGTTAAACTGTCATGATAAGAATGTCATCAGATTTATTTATTTTTTTGTTTGTATTTGAAAGGGACCTATTTTGCAAGAGATGCATCATATTCCAGTCGTTTCTGCAAAGATGACATGAAGCATGGAGATACTTTTCAAATTCATGGTGTGAATCTGCAACCTCATCTGCATAGACCAGATAAAGTCATGTTTCTTGCTCGTGTATTAACTGGTGACTATATCAACGGTGACTCAAAATACATGAGGCCTCCTTCAAAAGATGGAAGTTTTGTGAACTTATATGACAGCTGTGTGGATAACACCTGGAACCCAAAGATCTTTGTTATCTTTGATGCTAACCAAATCTACCCTGAGTACTTAATAGAATTTTGTTAAGTTTGAAAGCAGCTGAACTGAATAGTGTTTGTGTCTTTTTGATACTTTTGTTCCTTTTTTTAAAGACAACAATATAAAACCAAGAAGTGTGAAATGAGAGGGGTGAAAGAAAAGCTAGCATATGTTTATGGAGGAGGGAAGCTATTAAACATTTAAGAGAGATTGTCAAACTGTTTTTTAAAATCTGTAAACTTTACTAATGCATTTTTCAAATGTAGAGACTATTACAAATTTGAAATTCCTTAATGAGCCTTAAATACATTGGTCATTGGTAAGTTTTCAAAGTCAAGATCTATGTTCTGTTTTTTTTTTTAATATATTACATGTATTTATTCATGTGGTAGAAATATGCCTGTAGCATAGTATGCATATGATGAAACTAATCTTTTATAAAGATTGTCTGTAGAACATAAAAATAACAAAAACAACAACACAATCCTAGGCTACATATCTGTGTGTGTCTGTGTTCTGTAGTGTGTCATTGCTTTGTGTTTGGACGTCTCTTAGTTTGGGTTCTAAAGCTACAAAAAAATATATTCATCTGGAGAAAACTGTTGAAGGAGCTATAAAGTTCACTAAAGCTGTTACGTTTAACTTTAGGTACACTTCACTGTAAGCTTCAATTATATACTTGCAAAGATTTAATCCTGTACTTGCAAGATTAGAGAACTCTTGCACTAGGATTTGAACTTTGGTTTTGATGGAGATGATGCTCTTGTGGTTGTTAACTGTTCAGTGTGTAACTGTTGAGCCCCCTGCTCGTCTGCAGTGCCATAGACCTTTCTGAGTTCTCATTCTGTGGGATTTTGGCCCTATTGTTATAGTAGGGGTGTGCACATGCTTTTGTCCATGCAGCTGTGCTGCTGCTGTTCTTGCCTGGTCAGGGTTGAAGAAGCAGGACTCGGTGCTTGTGTACTGGCTGTTACTGAAGACAACGTTCAGATTATCTTTACTGGAAATAATACAGTTAAACTAAGAATGAAAATTTCAAAAGATGCCATCCTTTGCTTTTTAAGCACTTCAATAGGAAGTTTTCAATAACACCTGAGTAGATGAGGTTTTCATAACTGGTATAGTTGTAATGTTAGAGAGTATTTTTCACAGGTAGAAGGAGCAAAAGAGACCACAGAATCACATGGGGTTGGAAGGGACCTCTGGAGATCACCCAGTCCACCCCCCTGCCAAAGCGGGCCCACCCAGAGCAGGTTGCATAGGAACGTGTCCGGGCAGGTTTTGAATGTCTCCAGAGAAGGAGGCTCCACCCCCTCTCTGGGCAGCTTGTTCCAGTGCTCTAGCACTCTCACAGTAAAGAAGTTCCTCCTCATGTTTAGGTGGAACTTCTTATACTTAAGTTTGTGCCCATTTCCTCTTGTCCTGTTACTGGGCACCACTGAAAAAAGACCAGCCCCCTCCTCCTGACACCCTCCCTTTAAGGATTTATAGGTGTTGATCAGATCCCCCCCGAGTCTTCTCCAGACTAGAAAGACCCAAGTCCCTCAACCTCCCCTTGTAAGAGAGATGCTCCAGGCCCCTCATCATCTTTGTAGCCCTCTGCTGTCCCCTCTCCAGCGGTTCCCTGTCCTTCTGGAACTGGGGAGCCCAGAACTGGACCCAGTGCTCCAGATGGGGTCTCACCAGGGCAGAGCAGAGGGGCAGGATGACCTCCCTCAGCCTGCTGGCCACGCTTTTCTTGATGCACTCCAGGATGCCATTGGCCTTCTTGGCTACAGGGCACATTGCTGGTACATGGTCATACTACTGTCCACCAGGACTCCCAGGTCTTTCTCCTCAGAGCTGCTCTCCAGCAGGTCACCCCCAACCTGTCCTGGTGCAGGGGGTTATTTCTCCCCAGGTGCAGCACCCTACACTTGCCCTTGTTGAAGTTCATCAGGTTCCTCTCTGCCCAACTCCCCAGCCTGTCCAGGTCTTGCTCTATGGTGGCACAGCCTTCTGGGGTGTCAGCCACCCCTCCCAGTTTTGTGTCATCAGCAAACTTGCTGAGGGTATGTTCCATCCCTTCATCTGGGTCATTGATTAATATGTTGAACAAGACCAGACCCAGTACTGACCCTTGGGGAATACCACTAGTTACAGGCCTCCAACTGGACTCTGCACTGCTGCTCACAACTCTCTGAGCTCTGCCATTCAGCCAGTTCTCAGCCCACCTCCCTGTCCCCTCGTCTAACCCATGCTTCCTAAGCTTACCTGCAAGGATGTCAGGGGAGACGGCGTCAAAAGCCTCGCTGAAGTCCAGGTGGACAACACCCTCTGCTCTCCCCTCATCCACGCAGCCAGTCATCCTATTGTAGGAAGCTATCAGAGTGGTCAAGCGCGATTTCCCCTTGGGGAATCCACGCTGAGCACTCCTGATGACCTTTTTT
>JAHREE010000286.1:2569598-2612443 GCA_033628505.1 Tringa tobata
ACCTGCGGCTGTGGTAAACTGTACAGGTAAGAAGTTCTTGGAAGATGCTGTGTTTTAAGAGGTATAAAGCACTGCCAGGTTTGAACTTAAGCAATGCCAAGGCCTTGTACCTTGCACGCTGAAGACAACATACATTTCAGATTCTCAATGGCCTCTGTTGGAGTTGTTCCAGATTGTGGCAGTCATGCTGGACCAGAATCAGGCTATGTTCCTTTGTAATAATCAAATACCTCTCAAAATACTTCTCTCTGTTAAAAATTATCTGACAAATTTGTGGCTACTTTAGGTAGACTTGTTTAGAAAGACAGAAACAAAAATTCAAGATGCAGATACGAAGTCTAGCTATTGCATGTCATCTGAGCCCTGATAACTCTACACTTGTTCGTAGCCTCTCACAAATTGGCAGTACCTTAGTGAAAGAGACTGTTTCTCTGCTTGGTTTACCCACATGATAATCAGTTAAGATCATACAGAGAGTCTTAGAAACATTAGGTGAGTCATGACATTCAATGATTAGTCAACAGTGCCTTTGAGTTCGTAGACTTTTGGGAAAGCCTGCTCCTTTTGTATTGATACTGTGTGTTGTACAATTGTACATCTTCGGAGAGGGAAAGCTATTTACATGTGACCTCCTGGAATGAAGTTAAGATAAAATTATAGCCAAACACAAATATATGGAAATATTTTCATGCAGGGTGCATAATAAAAATTTTCACAGAGGCTCTTCAGAATGTGATTAACTTATAACTCTTCCCACTAAGTTCGCGAGCAATTTGTTCTCCTTCACAGGTGAAAGACAAAGCTGCAAGTAATAAGGATGAATCTAAGGAAATGTTTCAGAATTCCATAATCCGTTATCTTTCTTTTAATTTTACTTAATTGATTTAAACTCCATGGTCAGTCATCAATCCCCTTCCATTCTATAGCTATCATATGAACGGTATCCCAAGGCACTAGATGCAAATTGTGATATGTGGTGTTAAGATGATCAGAGTCAAAAGGATACCGGTTGAATATTTGTAGTGACTTTAAATCATTTTTTCATTTACAGTATTTCTTGTGTTTTCTTGTTCATATTAATTGATTGTCTGTACTTCTTTTTTAACTGGCTGATTTTGATTTGAGATTCCTTTTTAGAGCTGGTTTTGTCTTCTCTTTCCCTCAGACTCCCCCTCCTCATTCATCATCCCATTTGCAGTGTCTTTAGCGCAGCCCATTAAGGGCAGGCATTTTCAAAAAGCATTTTCTTCTTTTAAGCTTTGGTGCCTAATTAAGGACATGGTTGCTAAGAGATTGTGGAAAGCATCATTA
The DNA here is from genome assembly GCA_033628505.1 of Tringa tobata. Taxonomy (NCBI): domain Eukaryota; kingdom Metazoa; phylum Chordata; class Aves; order Charadriiformes; family Scolopacidae; genus Tringa; species Tringa tobata. The sequence continues at coordinate 2,570,910 of JAHREE010000286.1, forward strand.
AGAGGGTCTGAATTGCTCTTTTTCTTACCTTCCATGCACAGGTTTCAGATCAGAATTTGTGAGTAAATGGGACAGCAGCATCCCAAAATATTCCTGTGCCAAGATTGTGCCAATGGACAGAATGCAAGGAGATTGTGCGAGTCCTGCGCCACCAGGAAATGCAGAGGGGAGCAGGACTGGAGAACAAGACTCAGGACTAAGTGTGTTGGAAAAAGCACATGAGTTCTTTCAGATTTGTGATGTGGAAGGCAAGGGCTTCATCACTCGTCAAGACATGCAGGTAAACCAAAACTAACTATGTGAAATGACAATGAGAGAAGCTCCTAAAGCCCTCAATGAGTTGAAACTGGTTAATTAAGAGTTAAAAATTGTAACACCCTCCTGATAAATTTAAAGATATATAGAATCATCGAATTGTCTAGTTTGAACAATTTAAAATAATCTCTTTGAAGTCTTATATAATACTTGCATTTGTTTCCCCAGTCAAAGAAAAAAAATATGTGGAAAATCAAAGTGAAGTTTAAAAAATGCCCCAGGAATTTAATTTCATTCTTGTTGAGTTTCATTCTTGGTGAAACTCCAGTAAATTCCTTACTTTGCAATTTGCCACAGCATCATGAATGTATTCAGTCCACCAATTTTATCCTGTATTTTTCAGCAAAATTGTGTAAATAAAGTCTTTTACTTTGGTTTCATCTGCCAAACAATGACGAACTCTCAGTTGGATCACATATATTTGTAGGAAGTGTAAAGGGAACTGTATTTTAGCATTATTCAGTGTTCACAATCATCTTACCAAATTGTTCTTAAATCGTTTGAGGGGCCAAAATCAGAGATGCTGAAAATGTTGATTGAAATAAACCAATTATATAACGAAATCTTTTGAAAAACGGAATTGGGTGCATATTGCAGAAATAACAATTTGAACCAGTATGTAGCAGAAAACAAGAGTACTCATCCTTGACATGCAAAGCATAATTTCATTGTGTTAATCCATTTCTACTTTATTAATGGGTTTCCATTTCTACTCTCTTAATGGGCTATAATTTCATTGCCTTTCCAAAACCTGAATTGAATATTTTTACCTAGTGAATGACCCGTATATGTATGTATGCATATATAAAAAATATTAATTTTTTTTTGCAAGGAATGTAGAAACATTTGTTTCAGTTTTATGCTTAGAGTGATAAATTTATACTTCAGGTTCTAAAACAGACATTGCAAAAGATGCAGTAAAAAAGGGTTGCAAAGAACAGATGAAGTACATTTCTATTTCACCATGAGTATTTGCTTACCATATCTAACATCTTCAGTATGTATGTGTCTGGTTCTTTTAAATATAGAAAGAAGGGTGCTCAAAACACTTGAGAAGGTATTTCTTTCTATTTGCTTTTATTTCCTGCTCATCCAATTACAGATAATATTACAAATGCAGGCATTTTGAAGATACTGGGTTATCCTTATTCCACCCAAACTTTAGTAATTCAGCTGAAATCATTGCACTTCCATTGCTAAAAAAATCCTGGGGTGAGACCCATCTCCTCCATTTGACTTTACAGTAATGTAGTGACAGTGAATAAAAATCATAAATGAAAGGCTTCTACGTTAATTCCAGCAATTTAGAACCCCTGATTCTTCAGTGATAGCTTTCTCATTGTCCCATCTTCCTTGTAATTCAGTAGTGGATTAATTAGAGATTTATTTGGACACCAGTGACAGTAATCTACAATGTTTTCTAATGGATTTGGTACCAATTATTTTATTAACATACAAAATAATGATATTTTATACCGAACATATAGATATATACTGTTACAGGTATTCATTATGTTTGATTTTTAATATCTAGTTATCTACAATCTCTGTATTACAAACTTGAGTTTGAAATGAGGATAGTTGATTTTGATGGCACTTTTCATGATGTTCACTCCCTATGGCAAAGACATAAGTCATAGAATCATAGGATGCTTTAGGTTGGAAGGGACCTTAAAGATCATCTAATTCAACCCCCTGCCATGGGCAGGGACACCTCCCACCAGACCAGGTTGCTCAAAGCCCCATCTAGCCTGGCCTTGAACCCCTCCAGGGATGGGGCAGCCACAGCTTCTCTGGGCAACCTGTTCCAGTGCCTCACCACCCTCATAGTAAAAAATTTCTTCCTAATGTCTAATCAAAATCTGCCCTCTTCCAGTTTGAAGCCATTACCCCTTGTACTATCCTACATGCTCTTGTAAAATGTCCCTCTCTGGCTTTCTTGTAGCCACCCTTCAGATACTGGAAAGCCGTTATGAGGTCTCCCCAGAGCCTTCTCTTCTCCAGGCTGAACAACCTGGACTCTCTCAGCCTGTCCTCATAGAAGAGTTGCTCTAACCTCTGATTATCTTCGTGGCCCTCCTCTGGACCCACTCCAACAGGTCCGTGTCCTTCCTGTGTTGTGGGCCCCATAGCTGGACGCAGTACTCTAGATGGGGTCTCACAAGAGCAGAGTAGAGGGGGAGAATCCCCTCCCTCAGCCTCCTGGCCACACTTCTTTTGATGCAGCCCAGGATGCAATTGGGTTTCTGGGCTGCAAGAACACAATACTGGCTCATGTTGAGCTTCTCATCCACCAACACCCCCAAGTTCTTCTCCTCAGGGCTGCTCTCCATCCAGATCAATAAAGTAAATCAGTTTTTTTCCAGAGAAGGCGACAAGCGTGGATCACTTTTGCATCCTGCTGTTTGTTATAACAGTGAAGCATTGCTTCAAATTAAGATGCTAACACTAAATTTTTTAATCTTTACTGATCTTCAACACAGAGTGCTGAGTATCTAAAATCCAATTAATTTCAGTCGAACGGGTCTTGCAAACAAAGTTTTCTGATGTGTTACAATATAGTAATTATATTAAAGATTTACCCTGATTATTTTGAGATTATGTTAATACTTGTTGTTTGGAATTTTTCATTCAATTTCAAAATATTAAATGTGCTCAATTTTCAAGCAGACAGATGGTCTGAAATTGCAAGAAAGGAAATTGTACCTGAGACTTGAAACCACAGCTTTGCACTTTGGGCCTTGAGATTATCAGGAATAACAAGAATTTGTGTTGCAAAATGTTTTGGTTTAATGCGTATAGCAGAATTGCTCTAAGCTATTTCACCCCTGTCTTTTATTTAGCAGAGTAAAACGCCGGTGTTTTCAGTTAAGTAAGCATAGAGGTCACATTGGGTGGCAATGCAGATAATTTCTCTTTAAGCTCCAGTGGTATCTTTGGATATGTTTTATTTATTTAGGGTTTTTATTAATAGCCTCGTGTTGAAAGGCTCTATGTATTTTCACAGTGAGCCCAAAATGAACAAATCAACAAAACCACACCTAAGAGACCAACAATAACATTTTTTTCCCTAACAAAAAAACCCTAACTTACTTTTTTTTTTTTTTTAAGAATAAAACCAAGACATTGGGGAAACATTGATGAACTGGGGCCACAGTTACCATTGTTACTAAGATTAAGTCAAAGTCAGTAAATTATCATCAGGGAAATATAATGGAGCAAAATGGTATATTCTTCCAAGTCTCCTGTTCTCATTTTTTTTTTTTTCAAGAAAATGCAAATAATTGTGGTGCTTTCTACTGCAAAATTAATATAATTCAGTCCAGAATTTGAACCCTGGAACCCTGCTGGAGGGCACTCCAGCTGTAGCTGGTGAAACATGAATTTATCAGTCAGGTTTGCAGCAAGACCCACAAGCATTTGTACTGGAATAGCAGATGGGTCTGTGTTTATGACTTGGGCAAATAAGGACAGCCAGCTCTCCAGAAGCACTCCTTCAGCAGGTCCCAAAGAACTGGCATTTGGAGTACAGTTTCTGTTTTTCTAGGAGTAATTTGTCTGAAGCACCTCCTCCCTCATCAGTGGTGTGTAGGATGTAATAATTTTACAAGTGAAGCTAATTTTTAAAAGTGTCCCTTTAGAGCTCAGAGATTCAAATCAAAAGCTGTGGGAAGATGGGTGTGGAGAAACTGATCATAAGGCAGGTGATTAACGGATTAATAACTTACTTAGACTGGGTGTACATCAAGTTTTCTTAGCTTTTTGGAAGAAAGCAGCAATGCATGATTAATCCTTCTCAGAAATCCCATTGGGACTATTCCAGATAATTGTGTCCTTTAGAAGTTCTGTTACTTTCCCTTCTCGAGATCACCTTGGAATTCCTTTACTGTTCTTCCCTTCAACTCATACAGGTTTATAATGCAGCCAGGGAAGTTCTGGTTAATGCACTCAGCCAATTCTTACCTTGGTTGTATGGCCTGGTATATTGAATAGTGGTTTCTATTGTCCTTGCTTTGCAGAAGAGACTTTCTTTAGTGCTAAATCCCTTCCCCACAGTGGAACAGATTAGCCCTTTTGTTCTGATTAACTTTATCAACCTATTGGCTTGCAATTTTAATGTTATATCTGTATATATAATAGGAGTTCAGGGAAGAGATTGAAATACTAACTAATAAAGCAGAAGACTTCACCAGTGTATATTTACATTGCATACCAAGCTGAAGAAAGGTTTTACTCTTCCTCATGCTGTCTCCCAGTAGAAATTGTGCTGTTGTAGTTGATTGTCACTCTAGTTTCCTCCTATTTCTGGCAATCTGTCTATACTGTTAAACGAATTACATTAATGTAAAATCATTAGGGCCTGACTCAAATAAAATGTTTTGTTTGTTTAGTTTTTTTCTTTTATGCCATCTTTAGATTCTCAGGAAAATACTAATGATTTTGTGGAGCTGATTTAATGAAATTTGGTTGTCTTTTGGTGTGAGCATGCTGCATTTCTTGAGTAGATAGTCAGGAACTATATTTTACTCATTACAGGAGGATCAGGTTTGCTCCATGGATCACGCAGCTTTCTTAGATTTATTTATTTATTTACACATTTTAAAGCAGCTTTAATTAGGACAGTATACCCTCTATAATGTTCTTGTTTAGAGGCTCTCTTACTTGACCCCATGACATGGAAGGAACTAGGTGTACAGTTCTTCTAGCAAGTTTGTCCAGCTGCATGATAATGAAGGCATTTCACCAAAATAATCAAGCCATTTCACCAGGATGCTGAGACTCCACCTCAAGTTCTACTTCTTCCTTGTGTGATTGGAGTTGTGTTACAAGGAGATTATGAATCCTTTACGACAAATCAGTGAGAACAAAGGCAAATAATGAAGTCATAAAAGCAAATCTCCCTCAGCTGATGTTTGTTTACTCTGTGATGAATTTGAATTTGCACTCTGGGAAACAAAAGGACCTGTCCTTCTGTGTTATGGATGTTCTGTAGAATCTAGTCTTCCTCTCATCCTGTAGTACTGGGTAAAGTTGCTGCATATTTTGTCGTTCCAGAGGCTGCATCCTGAGCTACCACTTAGCCTGGAAGAGCTTGAAAAAGTTTTTGTTACATTGGATGCTGATGGCAATGGCTCGCTTACCCTAAAGGAGTTCACCACAGGATTCAGTGAGTTTGGAAAGCATGTCTCTTCTATAGAGCTTTATTCATATTCTGTACCCTCCATGTCAATAAAGACGTGTTTTATCCAAACAGTACACTTAATGGCACACGTAGGGAGCCAGACTGTTTCCTAGATATAGCAGGTATATGTAGCAGATGAAGAAGTGGTCAAATTAAATTGTCTATAGACAAAGGGCTCCAGGGCCTTTGTCTCCTGTGTAAGCTGTCAAGTATGATGTAACCATCTGAATTACACCTGTTTTAAGCCATGGACTAGATCTATGAACAAGTTTTGGAAAATTTCCCTTGAGGGAAAAGAAAATCTTGTGTTTTATTTCGTCATAAGACCTGAGAGATAATTAAGATTATCTCTAAGATTAATGTAAGACAATGTTGAAAATGTGTTAATACCAGCTGTGGAAATGCTTTCTACAACAAATTAATTTTTAAGTGATGTTACTTTATTTCAAAACGAAGCAGGATGAAGCAGTTATTATTACTACATGACTGGGGCTGATATGTTCTTTGTAGCTCACTGCTTTGCGAGGGCACCCTTACTGTCATGTTCTCTGTGTTTGTGAGAGAGTTGTTTTCTCCCCAACTGTGAGGCTCCAGATAAGAGGACAATGTTGGTTAGTTAGACTGTGTTTGGTTGATTATGCAGAATCAATTTTGTACTTAAAATTTAGCTCTGTTGCCTATAAGCATCACCTTAAGCATTTTCTCTAGAAAACTTAGTCTCTTCTATGTGTGAGTTGTAACATTTAAATACTATGTATAGGCCCAGAAAGTAGGACCTTCATTTTTGTTTGCAAATCTTCAGTCATTTGAAATTTTAATTCTCTCATGTCCCACCTGTCCCATTTTAGAGCTAGATCAAGTATCTTAATAAAGAGTATGCTTTAATCTGCAAATTGCCATTATTTAAAAATTGTATAATCATAGCATGATTTAGGTTGGAAAGGACCTTAAAGACATCTAAATTCCAACCTCCTCTTGCCATGGGCAGGGATACCATCCACTAGACCATATTATTCAATCAAAAAATATAACACTGCTTTACTTTTAATATGTAAATGTACATTTTTTTTTAGTTAAGTGAAGATTATTTTCATAAGTAGTCCCTGCAAAACCAAAATTTTCTGTTAAGGGAGGCTGTGAGTGGCTGCCAGCTCCAGCAGCTGCAGAGCCTGGGGATTCCCTCTGCCTGGCTGCTGGACCCCAGTCCAGAGACCCAGCTGGATGTGGCTGCTGCTTTCCTCTTTGCAGGTTCAACTGATAGTGAAGTGAAATGTGTATCCCAGAGCCACCCACACGTGCACACACACACAGACACAAAGGGCACGGGCACAGACTGCCACAGACAAGGCACTGCCTTCAACAGTACCTCTGTATAGAATTCACATAAAACATAAGGATGGATGTGTAAAGCATGCTACATTTTAATGTGCTACATGGGACTGACAGGTATTTTCTAGGGATCCAAGACAGGTAGTCATACATTTCGCTAGGTGATGATGTTGGAGTTCCTAGTAGAAGCAGAAGCTGTACTAGGTAAGGGCTGCTTTAGAAAACTAGAAGACAGAGAAAGCAGAGTAGTGTCTGGATAAAACTTGTACTGCACCAATTAGTATAGGAGAATCTCATTATATTTCTAAATGGTGGCAAATCTGAAATTTGCTCCCTCAGCACTCTTTGGTACATCACATCAAGGGCCCATAGACTCATATATGCTTAATTTACTGAAGTATTCCCTGACCTGATTGATTCTCTTCCACCAAGTGTACATCTTCCTTGCTCCAACCTTTCTGATCTTGGGGACCTGGGATTCCTGAAGGCCAGTCTTGCTAGTAAGACTGAGGCAAAGAAGGCATTCGGTACCTCCCCCTTTTCCATGTTCTGTGTAACCAAGTCCTTCCTTTTGGTCTCCTATATACTTATAGAAGCCCTTCTTTTTTCTTTTTTCTTTTTTTTTTATTATTATTTTCTTTAACATCCCTGTCCAGATGCAGTTCCATTTAGTCTTTAGCTTACCTAAACTCATCCCTGAAAGCCCAGACAATGTTTCTGTATCCCTCCCAGGTTACCCATCTTTGCTTCCGCCCTCTGTGTGCTTTCTTTTTGTATTTTAATTTGGCCAGGAACTCCTTGTTCATCCATGCAGGCATCTTGGGACTTTTGCCTGGCTTGTGCTTTGTGATGGAGCTCTCTTGAGAGGAGGTGATCCTTGAATATTAAACAGCTTTCTTGGGCCCTTCTTCCCTCTAGGGCTATATCCCAGGGAGCTCTTCCAAGCAGATATTTGAAGAAGCCAGAGTCTGCTTTCCTGAAGTCTATGGTTATGAGCTTGCTTTTCACCCTTATCCCTGCCCTCCAGATCCTGAACTCCAGCATCTCGTGGTTATTGCAGCCCAGGCTTTCTTTTGACTTTCACATCCCCTGTGAGACCCTCCTTGTTGGTGGGTATGAGGTCCAGCAGAGCACCTCTCCTTATTGGCTTTTCTATCACTTGAAGGAGGAATATTTTATCGGTACACTCCAGGAATCTCCTGGTTTGCTTATGCCTTACTGCATTGTCTCTGCAACAGATATCGGGGTGGTTGAAGCTCCCCATGAGGACCGAGGCCTGTGAACGTGAGGCTGTTCCTATCTGTCTGTAGAAGGCCTCATCCACTTGTTCTTCCTGGTTGGATAGCCCGTAGCAGACACCCACTATATCCCTTTGCCCGTCTTCTCTTTAATCCTAATGTGTGAGCTCTACATCAGCTCCTCTTCTGTCCCCACACAGAGATCCATGCGTTCCAGCTTCTCTCTCACAAAAAGGGCAACTCCCCCTCCTCGCCTTCTCTTCCTGTCCTTCCTTAAGAGCTTGTATCCCTCCATTCCAACATTCCAGTCGTGGGAGGCATCCCACCGCATCTCCATGATCCAGTCTTTCTGTTATTAATAGAAACAGCCCAAACAGTTGGAAGAAACTGTTGTAAAGGTCAAGTTTAGAGGAATTTAAACGCATGTGAGTCAAATGGAGGGAAATAAGTGTTTATAAACTGTAGCCTTCTATATGCAGTTTGTACAGGAATTTGAGGTATGCCCTTGGTGATGCACTAAAAAGAATGTTAAAATAGGAGGTACATTTTATCAATAGCAATGCTATGGTTATTTTAAATTCCTAACTTCTATTGAAGCATATCAAGAACTAAGGCCGCAACTTTTATAAAGTGATTGTTGCTACAATCTATGTCTTTTGTTTATGGAAGTCTGATTTTTTTCAGGAGGTTGTGAATTTTGAGGTGAGTTATTTACTGAGACTAAACTGGGCATAAAGTCAGGCATAGAACTTGGAGATCATCTTGCCATGCCTCATCCTTTTGTTGTTTCATTGTAGTCTCATTGTAGTCCCTTTCCTTGTAAACAAGTGTAGGTGTTTCCCTCACAAATTATATTTAATGTAAAAATTGATCTTTAGTATGTTGCTCTTTAGTGACACTGCTTCTTATAGTAAGTTCTGAAAATGCTAACATGTGTGATCTCTAATTCTTAGGCCAGTTTCTTTTGGGGCAGATTGCTTTGAATAATGAGATGATGGAGCAATCAGAAGGGGAAACAGCCTGCCCACTTAAATGCAAAGAGACCGTGAGTGATGATGAGGATGAAGAATTCCAGTTCTCAAATCTGATGACTCGGCTTGGAGCTGAAAAAGTTTTGGATGAGTGAGTCTTCACAGCAATAATAATAGATTGTATGATCTTTTATGATTCAGCTCTGGGTTTGATTTTAATATAATCCAAGATGAATTATGAGAACCGAGGCTGATCAGTAAAACAGTGATTCCTTAAAAATAATTTTCTTCATTGTCAGAGTTGATAAAATGCCATTGAACAAAAATTTCCAAGAGCAGAGCCGTTGAACTCCAAGCATATGAAATGTGTGCTTGCGCCCTATGAAAGCTATACTGTTAACACACTGACATACCATGGGTTTGAATATAGATAATTACTAGCATGTAATCCACAGATGCCACTGATTTTCAGTCAAACAGTACATGATTTTTTTGGCAAGGCTGTGTTTAAAGTGCACCAGTTAACTGTAAGTAAGAGTGTTTTCTCCCCTTTTTTCTGCTTTTTTTTTTTTTCCCCTCCATGCATAATTGCATATTATGATTACTCTGATAACACTACCTTTTCCAGGACCGAGATGGCTTACTCTGAAACACAGAACACAAAACCTGCTCTAACAGCTTCTTGTGTGTTGGCCTGACATTCATTGATCAATCACAATGAATGTTCTGGATCAAAAAAGTATGAGGCAAAAATGGGAGAGACTCCAGACAGATAGTAGGAATGTTTAAGAAATAGATCAGTGATCCTTGCCATGAAACAGAAGTCCTCATCAGTGCTTCTCTTCCCCTGACTGCCTGTTACAGGAAAGAGTTGATTGTCAGTTTATAGATCATCCTGGAAGGCTTTCATTAGAAAGAGATTTTTATCATCCACTTTTTCTAGCCTTATCCTCATTTTGTCCTATAAATGTAGCACTCTTTGCTGGTTAGGTTCAGGCTTACAATGCACATGGAAGACAATGAGTCAGGAAGAAACAAACAAAATAAGTTGTTCAGGAGAATTTTGGCAAAGTGTTAAAAAAAGCCATTATCATTCACAGTAGAACATCTTTTTTCCAGTATCTGCTGAAGAGATTTGGAAACAAAACATTCTCTTGGTGAATCTTTAAATCAAAATTTTCAAGATGTCATGCTCTGATTTTTGTAGCGCTCCCACCATGGAATGAAAATGGGTTGAAAATTAAAGACGACAGTACAAATGCTATTTGTTAACTCGTCTAAGTAACTTAGGAGACTGAGTCTCATTTATTTCTCATGAGGAACTGTTTTAGATTGGCTTTTCTACTGCCCTCTCCCCACTAGATTGTGGCAACTTCTTTACTTGTAAGATAAGTGACAGGATGGTACAGTGTATCCCGTCTGTCTCCTTTCTTATCCATTCTTGTTTAGATGAAGTGTCTGGCAAGCCACTCACTAAACAAGCAGTTCCTGTGATTCTCTGCAGCCATGCATGGCCAAAGTTTATGATGCTTTTTTTTTTTTTTTTTTTGATTCAGTTTCCCTCATTTCCCACCCACCTGATTGTTTCCAAATTTGGCGCTGCTTAAGTAGCCCTTGTTTTTAATAAGCCATGTGTTCTGACTTGTGGTGCCCTGAAGCCTGCCTGCATCCACTGGGATGCTGCAAACATTTATTGCAGCCTGAGAAATGTTCTGTCTTAATGAATCCTTCATGATCTCTTCTTTCAGCGAGAGTGGTGTGAAGCAACTTTGGTTACAGCTGAGAAAAGAGGAACCTCATTTACTTTCCAATTTTGAAGAGTTCCTGGTCAGAATTTTTTCCCAGCTCCAAGAAGCAGATAATGAAAAGAACGAGTTGGAATGTGCTCTAAAAAAGTAAGTACTTCTCTTTTTTGGACTGTTTATGTAAATTTACAACTATCTTACCTGCTATTTGAACCTTTGAAGTAAGCAAAGTATTTCAGTGGAGGACTGAGTATTACAATCACTAGAGTTCCCGTAACGTGAAATTTTTGTTAGTCATGAAGATTACCAGTAAAATTATTTATACTGCAGAACTGACTGAAATTACCTTTTCTCTTCCAGTTAACAGATTTTGCTGACTGAGGGTCTTTTGCAGATGTCTATTACTGCATTGCAGTTTTAAGACAATATTAAGCAATTCACTTCTAGTTAATCTGTTTGATTCCAGAGGACAGTCCATGTGCTTTGTAAACATTGTATGCAGAAAAGCTATAAATCTGGATAAATTGGCCAAAGAAAGAGAGGTTTAAGATAATTAAAGTAGCACAAAGCACTGATACCAGTGAAAATGTAAGTTAACAAATATATATAAAACAAACATATGAAATATAATAAACAATATATATTGAGTTTATATAAAAACATATATAATGTGTATATATAAACAAATCTATAAAACACACATAAAAACAAATGTATAAGAATTAAAAATTAATAGGTCATCCTTTAGTATGTTGCTATATAGAGAGAAAAAAATTGTGATACTAATTTAAATAGAATGCAAAATGATGCTTATAATTGAAGCTCCCTTGTATTTTTATTGCAAAGTGTCACTTTTGAATTTCAGATTCTTACAGATTGATTAATAAAGGCAAATATGTTGTACATTTACTTCATTTTTTCAGCACTCTCCTGGCTATTCTGAGAAGGTGATGAGGCTTCTTAAGAAAGAAGAAACCTAAAAATGTATGGTCATTAAATACACTTGGTTTATATTGATAGCAACATTTTCATATAAGTCTGCAAGTGTGGTTTTAGCCTTCAGATGGCAAGTCATTTGGAAACAGCATAGAGACAGTTGTGCTGTCTGCTTTAGACTAGAGATTGTTAACAACCATGTGTAGTGAGGGGTTTGTTTTGTGCTTTTGTTTGTGGGGTTTTTTTTTTTGTTAGACTCTTGTCAGTGATTTTTGGGAACTAAATGCATAAATAAATTTGTCTGTTTAATAGCTGTGATCAGCACAGAGGTGGAGTCACCTTCCCTGGAGGTATTTAAAAGGCAGGTAGACATAGTGCTTAGAGATATGGTTTATTGATGGGTTTTGTCAGAGTCAGGTTGATGGTTGAACTAAATGATCTGAAAGGTCCTTTCCAACTTTGACAATTCTATGATTCTCTTTGCTGGCTAGATCAGCTTGAAGTATGCTAATGAATAACATATACAGAATAGACATTAAGTTCACACAGTTAGAAATAGAACGTAATAATTTAGCATAGTCAGCAATAATCAGAGACAGGGCCTGACCAAGCAAATATACTAACCATCAGATTGCTTGCACTTGACTAAGCCACTTATCCCCCACTTCACATCCATCTTGGTCCCTTTTTCTATCATTGTCTCCTCACAAATAAAAAACTTGTCCCTAAATATTTTTTTTTTGACATTGGTCCCAGTTTTTCTACATTCTGATATTGGTACCTAAGTAATCTTGCCGTTATATGGTGTTACTGATGTGGTTGTCTAGTGCTGTTTTTCATGGCAAGATTCTTCTCCCTAAAAGGTGCCAAAAGCTCTCCTTCAGATAGCTGTGAGGTTGTCTGTTCACTGCATTACTTCTCCTAGAAGACCCGTGACAGTCATCCTTCAGGGTGCTGTCTGTAAGTGGTGTCAGTTTCTGTTACTTGTTATGTCCAGTAGTTTCTCGTGCTCTGTTCAGTTAGTTAATCCTCAGGCTAAGGCCTAGTCATCTCAACACTTGAACACTTAATCTGTACCAGACTTAACATGTGGTCTCTCACAAACCTGTTCTCATAGAGCTTAGTAAGAGGAAACTGTAGGAGAAGAAACTGAAAACCTACCACTGTAATCCCCTAGTCAAGGAGTTTCAACAAAGATTCCTAACAAGATATCAGATGTATTCTGTTACACTCAGAGAAGAGGTATCAGTGCCTCAGACATACTCTGTGCCAGTATCACCATAGGCATGTTTCTCCTTTTAGGTGGAGGCTGCAGTTCTGGTTCAGTAGAACAGCCAAAATACTGCTGATGAATTTTTACATAGAATTGAATATGCTTTAAGGAAAACAAAGCAAACGGCCACATTTTTATCCCAGGATTGGTGATATTCTCCTCACTGGTGTTTATCATCATAAAGGAATTGATGATGCGCTGTTGCCTGTATCTGTAGGCAAAATGAAAATATGAGGTTTAAACCTTCTCCTTTTAAAAATACTCATTTTCTTCTTTGTTTGTTTTGATTTAAACAAAAGTAAGAGACTTTTACTACAGTAAATACTGTAAATATATCGGCTCTGGTGTTGGAATCAGCAATAGCTAAGCTGTGCACTGAGAGTGGATGAGTAGCTCCATACATTCATCCATTTTGCTTTTGGTATCTACACAGTGGATACATACTATTTATTTTTTTTTGCTATGGGTAAATTAGTTCTCCTTGATTTTATGATGTTTGTATTTAATTTTAAGTGCTAATTTAAAATGAGATGGCTTCTTAAATTTAGCAGTGGTGGTTTTTGAATAATGGGGTGATGTATTGAGTGGGCAAAAAAGCAGTAGATGAACTTCACTGTAAATAAATGTAAGGAAGATAAAATAATTTGTCATGCTTACGTGATGCTGAGCTTGGAATGGGCAGTTACAACTCTGGAGAAAGCCCTTGGGGTCACTGTAGAGAGCTTCCCGAAATCATCAGTTCAGGGTGCAATGGTAACCAAAAAAACCCCAGTGAAATGCTACTCGTGATCAGGAAGGGTACAGAGAACATAACAAAGCATGCTTTTTGCCACTGCATAGAATCTTGGTGCACCCACGTCTTGAGTACTGTGTGAAGTTCTAGTCTGTGCAACACAAGAACGCCGCAGTGGAATCACAGAGTCAAGGACCTCTGAGATCATTGAGTCCAACCATACACACACAAAAAAAACCCCCTACAATCTCGGGCACTAGAGCATGCCCTGAAGTGCCATGTCTACACATTTCTTAAATACCTCCAGGGATGGTGACTCCACCACCTCCCTGGGCAGGCTGTTCCTGTGCCTGACCATTCTCTCAGTAAAGTAATTCTTCTTAAGATCTAGTCTAAGCCTTCCCTGCTGCAACTTCAGACCATTTCCTCTGCTCCTGTCATTATTCCCTTGGGAGAAGAGGCCAACCCCCACCTCTCTACAACCTCCTTTCAGGGAGTTGTAGAGGGCAGTGGGGTCTCCCCTCAGCCTCCTCTTCTCCAAACTAAACATGCCCAGTTCCCTCAGCCTCTCCTCGTGTGACTTGTTCTCTAGACCCCTCACCAGCTTGGTGGCTCTCCTCTGGACACACTCCAGCAGCTCAGTGTCCTTCTTGTAGTGAGGGGCCCAGAAGTGAACACAGCAGTCAAGGTGAGGCCTCACCAGTGCCCAGCAGAGAGGCACGATGACTTCCCTACTCCTGCTGGCCATGCTATTTGTGATACAAGCCAGGATGCTGTTGGCCTTCTTGGCCACCTGGGCACACTGCTGTCTCATGTTAAGCTGGCTGTCCACCAACACTCCCAGGTCTTTTTCTGCTGGGCAGCTCCAGCCACTCTTCCCCAAGCCTATAGAGTTGCCTGGGGTTGTTGTGACCGAAATGCAGGACCCAGCACTTGGCCTTATTAAACCTCATCCCATTGGCCTTGGCCCATTTGATCCAACCTGTCCAGGTTCCTCTGTAGAGCCTTCTTACCCTCAAGCAGACCAACATTCCCACCTGGTTTGGTGTCATCTGTAAACTGACTGACGGTGCACTCGATCCCCTCATCCAGATCATTGATGAAGATATTAAACATGATTGGCCCCAAAACTGAGCCCTGAGGGACACCACTGGTGACCGGCTGCCAACAAGATTTCACCCCATTAATCACAACTCTCTGGGCATGGCCATTCAGCCAGTTTTTTACCAGTGAAGAGTACACTTGTCTATGCCATGATTCACCAGCTTCTCCAGGATAATGCTGTGGGGGACGGTGTCAAAGGCCTTACCAAAGTCCAGGTAGACAGTGTTCGCAGCCTTCCCTGCATCGAGAAGGTGGGTCACTTGGTCATAGAAAGAGATCAAGTTGGTTAAGCAGGACGTCCCTTTCATAAATCCATGCTGGCTGGCCCTGATCCCTTGGCTTCCCTGCACTTGCCATGGGAGCTCACTCAAGATGATCCTCTCCATGATCTTTCCTAGTACCGAGGTCAGGCTGACAGGCCTGTAGTTCCCCGGATCCTCCTTCTGGACCTTCTTGTAGATGGGCATCACGTTAGCCAACCTCCAGTCATCTGGTACCTACCCTGTTGACCAGGATTGTTGATAGATGATGGAGAGAGGCTTAGTGAGCTCTCCCACCAGCTCACTGAGTACTCTTGGGTGAGTCCCATCTGATCCCGTAGACTTATGCGTGTCTAGGTGCATAAGCAGATCTTTACTACTTCCTCCTGGATTGTGGGGGGGTTGTTCTGCTCTCCATCCTTATCTTCCAGCCCAGGAGGCTAAACACCCTGTGGGTAGCTGGTCTGACTATTGAAGAAGGAGGCAAAGAAGGCATTAAGTATCTCAGCCTTCTCCTCATCCTTGGTTGCGATGTTTCCCCCCGGCATCCAGTAAGAGATGAAGATTCTCCCTGACTCTCTTTTTATTGTTGATGTATTTATGAAAACTTTTTTTGTTATCCTTTACGTCAGGGCCGAGTTGAGCTCCAGCTCCTTTTGCTTTCCTAACTTTCTCTCTGTATAACCTAACAAGATCTCCATACTCCTCCTGAGTTACCTGTCCCTTCTTCCAAAGGTGGTAAACCCTCCTTTTTTTCCTAAGTCCCATCAAAAGCTCCTTG
Source organism: Tringa tobata (assembly GCA_033628505.1). Taxonomy (NCBI): domain Eukaryota; kingdom Metazoa; phylum Chordata; class Aves; order Charadriiformes; family Scolopacidae; genus Tringa; species Tringa tobata. Next base: position 2,586,777 of record JAHREE010000286.1, read on the forward strand.
TTCAACCAGGCCAGCCATTTTCCCCAGCCTTTAATCTTGTGACACATGGGGACAGCCTGCTCCTGGGCCTTTAAGATTTCCTTCTTGAAGAGCATACCGCCTTCCTGGACTTCCTGGACTTCCTTGCCCTTCAGGACTATCTCCCAAGGGACTCTCACAACTGGAGTTCTGAACAGTCCAAAGTCTGCCCTCTGGAAGTCCAAGGTGGAGGTTTTGCTAACCCCCCTCCTTACATCAGTAAGAATTGAAGACTTGACCGATTCATGATCACTAAGGCCAAGACTGTCTCTGACCACCACATCTCCCACTAGTCCTTCTCTGTTTGTGAACAGTAGGTCTAGGTCTAGCGAGGCACTTCCCCTGGTAGGCTCACCTACCAGTTGTGTCAGGAGGTTATCTTCCATAAACTTGAGGAACCTCCTAGCCTGCTAGCTGTCTGCTGTGTTCTATTTCCAGCAGATGTCCGGTAAGTTGAAGTCCCCAACCAGAACAAAGGCTGGTGATTGCCAAACTTTAGCCAGCTGCTTATGGAATACTTCATCTGCCTCCTCATCCTGATTGGGTGGTCTATAGCAGACTCCCAGCACAAAATCTCCCTTTCTTGACTTCCCTTTCAATCCTTACCCGTAAACACTCAACTTTATCATCACTGGAATCAAGCTCTATGCAATTGAAACACTCCCTAATGTAAAGAGCCATGAATGAAGAAAGGTACAGAGAGTGGTAACTCAGCGATTAAAGGAATGGAATAGCTATTCTGAAAGAAGTCTGTTTAAAAGGTAAGATCTGTCGAGTGAGGAGGTGAAGGCTGGAGTGAGATATGATAGGCCTTTACAAAACCACGAGACCACTGACTAGGCTGAATGAGGAACTGTTATTCAAATCCCTAGCAGCAGAACGAAAAGACATTTCATAAGACTAATAAGAAGCAAGCTTAGAACAGGTGAGAAAGAGACCTTTTTCTTTTAATAGTAGATGAAATCTTCAACTGCCATTAGCTCTGAATGCTGCTGTGCTTTGCATTTGAAAGACGAATCTAGCAAAAAGGTAGACTGTGTTTCAGACAATGAAGTTCTAAAAGAGGAGATGATAAATATAAGGGTAAATGGGAAGGGAAGGATGAACCAACTTCTCCTTGGGCTTAGCGTGGGACAGTGTCAGAGTCCATCTTCAGTGAAAGAAGAGGAGAATCAGCATTTCAGAAGATTAGTACAGAACGTATGCAAATCACTTTTTTAAGGGGAAAGAATCATAGAATGGTCAGAGTTGGAAGGGACCTTACAGATCATCTAGTTCCAACCCCCTGCCACAGGCAGCGACATCTCCCATTAGACCAGGTTGCTCAAAGCCTCATCCAACCTGCCCTTGAACACTTTCAGGGATGGGGCCTCCACAGCTTCACTGAACAACGTTCCAGTGTCTCACCACGCTCATACTGAAAAATTTCTTCCTAATGTCTAATCTAAATCTACCCTCTTCCAGTTTGAAACCATTATCCCCCATCCTATCACTATATGCCCGTGTAAAAAGTCCTTCTCCAGCTTTCTTGTAGGCCCCCTTCAGATACTGGAAGGCCACTATAAGGTCTTGCCAGAGCCTTTTCTTCTCCAGGCTGAACAACCTGAACTCTCTCAGCCTGTCCTCATAGGAGAGGTGCTCTAACCTCCGATCATCTTTGTAGCCCTCCTCTGGACTCGCTCCAACAGGTCCATGTCCTTCTTTTGTTGGGGGCTCCAGGTCTGGATGCAGTACTCCAGATGGGGTTGCATGAGAGCAGAGTAGAGGGGCAGAATCACCTCCCTCAGCCTTTTCTTTCGATGCAGCCCAGGATGCAGTTGGCTTTCTGGGCTGCCAGTGCGAAGAAGAACCTTTACAACAAACAGCATGGATAGCGATTGTGAAACCCAAACAATTCACATTGCAGCTACATAAATGGGCAGAAATTAAACCCTCGTGAGTGTGTTGATCCTGAACTCATCGTCAGAACTTAGTGAACTCTTGTTACATTCCATTTTGGTTAACGTGATCAAGAACTGCACTGTCTCCCTTTTTGTCTCCATCTCTGTTTATTTCCACAGCATTACTGGAAAGAGAAAGATCACATTATCAAATACTGCTGAAATTATACAATTATGCATTGAGTAAAACTGCATGGTATGATCCCAGGGAGTAGAGATTTTAATCAAAATGTTTAGCATTTTTCACATAATGATGATATGCACTTATGGCTTTAATTATTTTCCCCTTACTGCATGTGGGGAATATTTGCTAGCTAATGGATTGGATGATTTTTTCTGCTGCTTGTTAGTTACATTATTTATAAGTGTTGTTACACTTGTGATTGTAACAGGATATTATTTTATCTTTCTGTTTAATTTCATCAGAGTTAAGAATGATAAGCCATGAATTAAATACTTGGGGAGTATTCAGCCTGCAGAAATGGCATGTGCTTATGTGCCAGACCAACTAAAATGATTCCTACATCCAGAGGTGCTTCCTGGATGTAGTCTTGGTGATGCTGCCATATCCTTTAATTCCAACCACATAAGAGGAAAGAAATATCTAAACCAGAAGGTTAATAATAGGGGACTAAAGTTATTCTCTCTGTCACACAAAAGCACAGAAAATCTCCATGGAAACACTGGCCGCTGTGCAATGTGTTCTGCCTGTGCAAAGTTACAGGGCTTTTCAGTACGAAGTCAATCTAGCCCAGATCGAAGTGACATTATACTGCATGAATACAGTATTTTTAAATATGAATTTAGCATCTCTGCCACACCTTTTAAAATAATTGTTAATACTTTATGAACTTGTGTCATTTTATTCCACTGATGAGTGCTAATTTCTCCTGAAGCATTTTCTTAGTTTTAAGAAAATAAAATTTGAGATCAGAACAATACACTATAAAGTACTGCCTTTACACTGTAAAAGGAGTAAGCCAGCAAAAAGCTTCTGGATTTTCTGCCATTCTCTTTTTCAACCACTGAAGTCACATGAAGAGGCCCTTGTCTGGGCTACTTTTCTTACCTAATCAGAGTTTACAAAAATCTAAGTGGCAGCAATCATTTTCCTCAAACTGGTGTAGCTTGATACTTGTTTATTGCTATTGTAAATCCCGAGAAAATGCCTTCCCCCTTATTTTTTACCTGTGACTGAAAATGCAAGTTGGCATTGTCAAGCGTTCTGATGTTTGAAAGGGGGAAAGAAAGGCTTGTTTCTGGTGTTTCTCAGTCTTCGTACCTTAGGTAAATTTTTTGAAGTTTCTTTCTGATTTGCTTGGCTTTAACTGAGACGATAATCAGGTATTTAATAAGTGAACACATAGAATATGTAGTGCATTAGGTACAAAAAAGAATAGTAGATACCCAGATTACAAAATTAACAGGTTTTTTTTCCTACTGTATATTCTTTGGCTTGCTCTCATTGATGTGAATGCCCTAGGAGATTATGTACTTTATTTGTAACATTCTGCACATTGCTCAAGGAACAGCTTGAGGAACGTAGAGGAATGTGGAGGAATATACAGTAGTGTCACATAAAGGCCCTATTTATCTCAAATAAAAATCTTTCTAGAATGTCCTCTGAGTTTGATGCAAAGTGATTATTGCTTTTCAGTTTCTGGATTAATGAAAATCAGAATAGAATAGAATAGAAGCAGAACAAAGCAGCTGTCTTGTTGCCTTTCAACAGTTAAATATTTTCAGCCCAACCTAAAGCATCTGCTCAATGTAATCCTTCATGTATCAAACTGCAGTGATATTAATTGTAATATTCTATTGGAAAAAGTGAGCTTTTTAAGTCCTTTTTTCCTACAGTCAGATACACTTGTGCACAACATTTATTTCTATTTCTCAGCAGGGCTTTTCAAATTTGTTTCAGGAAAGGTGTTAGAGAGGCAGTAAGGCAGTTTTCAAGAAGGACTTTCAACTAAAGTGTCTTAGATAAGATAGAAGTATCCCATTCAGTGCTCTTGAATGGTTAAAAATGCAGTCCAAGAGTAAAAAAATGCAGTTGCCATGAAAATACTTCTAACTGGTAAACTTAGGCTCTGGTATTTGTAGTATTGTCACTAGGAAGCTCTCTTTCTTAAACCTAAGTCATTAGAACTGCATAATGAACAGCTGCTTTATATGGAAATATCAGATGTGTGGCTTTATTAGTCTTTGAGAAGTTGAAGCTTTCCTTCCATGAGAAAAAAAATAGAAATTTAATCTGTGACCTTTCCTGCACAAAAATTCCTATTTTCTTAACCCTACAAGAGTCTCTGGAGTCTTGTGTTAAAGGCAAAAATGTGGGGCTTAACTTATAATGTGAACCATGACGACCCACTCAGTATACTTCTATCTCTTCTTAGGAAAATTGCTGCTTATGATGAAGAAATTCAACATCTTTATGAAGAAATGGAACAGCAAATCAAAAAGGAGAAAGAGCAGTTTCTTCTGAAAGTGAGTGTCTCTATTATTGTAGCCATGGATTCTGCTCCCACTTCCAGTGATTTTATACTCATTCTGAGTGTGAAATGAAAGCCCACAAAATGTCAGGCATGATTTGCCCTTAGTGAAAGTGCCTCTTCATTCCAAGCTGAGAGCAGTTTTTAGTGGTGGATGAGATGAAACCTTTATATAAAGTTTGTGTATCAGCCAAAGGATAAAAAATATTTGCAACTTTGCCTGACAGCAGTTGTGTGTGGAAGAAATGGTTTATGTGCTCTTAATAGCCCATGACTGAAGTTGTATTGAAAATCCTAAAAAACAAGGACTTTTCCATAAGCAGTGATTGTTGGATCTCCAAATTAATTGTAGATTTGAGGTGAAGCCGTTTCTTTCAAGTGTTTTCATTAAAGCTTCCTGATGAAGCTTTTTACAGTTAAGTTGTCATTCACGCTAATGGTTGTCAGACACTCAAGATGTTTTGTTTCTTGGGGTGACTAGTTTGGGATTTGGGCAGATCTGCCTGTTAAATTCTTTCTATAATGCAAAGTCTCACTAAGACTTTACAGCCTGGAGAGATGCATTGATCCCATATAAAAGGAGAAGAATTATGGTTGGAATGAAGAGCAACTCTTGAAGAATACATTTAAAGAAATTGCTAAGATGCAGATAAGTACAAATTGTAGCTATTTACCATACCTAATGCCCTGCTGACTGAAAGTTGTACAAAAAGGGCAGTTAGTCTGTTTTTTCACTTGGATATATATTCTTCCTCGTAAGAAGCCAGTTAACACTTATTTGAGTACCCTATTAAGTGTTCTGCTGAAGGGGAAAAGCATATATAAACCACTACTGTCTTGAGGGAATTTTTATTTCTGTTCAGAGGCATTTTCCTGGGGACCTTAGAGGGTAGAAGGCTGTTGTGGAGGAATAGGACAGATTCTCAGCTGATATGAACTGCTGGACCTGATCTTGCTCAGGGAAGGCCTGACAATTTGTTTCAGCTGAGTGTCTGAAGGAGCAATCCCAAGTAGGGCTGGGAGTTCCCAGTGATTGCAGGGCACTTAAGTAGTGGACAGATTGATATAATTGCTAAGTGAATGTCAGAGCCTGAAGCCCAGATCACTTGCTTATTGCCAGTGGAACGTCTGTGACGAATTGTTGTTAGTGATGGATTTTAAAGGTTGCAGGTATTGTTTCTTTTACTTCAGCCTGAGTTGCTAGGCTGTGTGGCAGTAACCTGTACCTCCTATGTCAATCCTGATAGCTTGTACGTGAGTTACAGTATGACTTCATAATAATTTAAATTTGTCCAGGTTGTTTCCATCAGTGCATTCTCATGACTTGTATGTGTCAGCGGGTGTCGGGTTCAGGAAACCAAAAGTGGAGAAAGCTATTCACTTTTTTGCTGGTGTGGTTTTTTGTTTGGTTAGTTGTTTTTTTTTCTGCTTGCTTAGCTCTCTGAAACAGCTCACTGCTGCAACAGATGAATACTAGTGTGTAAGAGGATGAAGGTATGTGTAGCTGGAAATGGCAGAATGCTTCGTTGATTTAGGTTGGCTAAGCTCCTAAGGCTCATGCCTAAGACTTATGCCTCCACTTTGTAGACTTGGTGCCTACTTATGTGCAATCAGCACATCCTGTAGCAATTGCAGTCATCGAAGCTGCTGGACTACACCAGTTTACAGAAGTTGAGAGTCTAGGTTCATGTGTGATACCATCCCTAAATTGAGTTCTATCAGTAGCTTGTTATGTTCACTGTGAAAAAGCCTGTTATTTTCATGCCTTATTCCTTATGTCTCCTCCTGCTGACAAAATTGCACTGTTCTGTTAATCCGTTTCTGTAGCGTATGAAGGCACGGACCCCAGTTGGAGGTGCAACCAGAATCGTTTATTACAACAAACACTCAGCTTATATAGTCTTTCAGATCACTAAGTCCATCAGCGTTATCTTCGTTATCTTTCCCGATTGGCGCCCCCTTGCAGTCCCCAACTGCCAATTGTGTGGATTTCACCCCAATCAGTAGGGTCGTTAGGCACTGCTCACAGGCAGTCCCCTGCCAGTATTCCTGCTTATTCTCTTCCTTCTTCTGGTCTTTGCTTCTTCCACAGTCCTGTTAACCCACACGTTTCCTCTTTGAATTTTGCAGGACACAGAGAGGTTTCAGTCCTACAGTCAAGAGCTGAAGTGCAAGCTCCTGTCAAAAGAACAAGAACTGGAACAACTGGTGCAGAAACAGAAAAGGGTATTAACCTATATCCTTCAGAGTTAAAAAATAGATAATTTTTATTTGTTCATATTATTTTCTTTAGGTACTATTTTAGGTCCCCAAAATGTTTGTGTGATGTGGTTCTGCCAAATTGTGATCCTCTGTTGCTTTTGTGTTATGAGTGTAGATACCTGAAAGCATTTAAAAGTGAAGTTATGACTGCTAGACTTCTATGCACATGCTTAGGAAAAATGTTACAAATATTACCCTCTATTTCTAAATCAGTTTTCCTTTTATATGATAAAATGGAAAAAAAATAAAAAAAGCTACAGGTATTCTTCCCAGGTACTGGGTTATTTTTATGAACAAGTAGCGGAATTCCACTGCCTTCAATGTGCTAGGAACTGGCTTAATGCCCCAACAGCTCAAAAGCAGAGAACAATGATTTGGGTCTTACAGCCTACACCCTTGTTCAAAGCTTGTACCAACTACTCATTTACTTATTTGGGACAATGCAGCGCTATGAACTTGAAATTCTCCTTCCTGAACATCCTGCTCCTGATATATCTCCGTGATAACAGTTTTATAGCAGTGCATGGTTCTCTTGCATGCTAACAGCTTGTCAAGTTCCCATATTAAAGCCTGAAGTGTTTTACTTCTTAAAATGCATGGCCTGCTTGGGGAAGCAGAGTATTTCTGCATATGTAAATTTGCTGGAAAGTGTCTCCAAGGTCAGTGCAGGAAAGACTAGATATAGGAAAAGGGGGTAGCACTGGAATTTAACAGACAGAAATGGAATGCTGTGAAACCAACACCCTCTGTAAAAGATGAATATGAAATACATGTAAATTTTCTTTTCCTGGCAGCAGGGCTTGGGAGTGCCAGTCCTGGGAAGTAGGGCAGAAGTAAGAGGGGAAGGCAAGGAAGAGCAAAAAGAAGTTTGAGGGCAGTTTCCTAGTTGTGTGTAGTTTTTAGGTCCTCTTCTGATGAATGAATCCAGGTGCTGCTGAAGCTGATGAGAATTGTAGGATTGTACTTCAGTAAGAGGGGAAACAACCCTCTAATGTACTAGAGTTATGCAAGTTTAGCTGATGAAGATATAGGAATGAACAAAAAGGCCATTACATAATTGAAATCAACTGCTTGATGTTAATTATTTCTTCAGTACAACTGTGAATCGGATTAGGTGTCTTTTTATGCAGGCTGTTTATCACATTGCAGCACTATAGTGGTAAAAAGCACTATAAAAGCACTGTCTATACTTTGAAAATATCTGTGGGGGCACACAAATCAGGCATTTTTAGTCTGAAGATAACTGTAAAAATCTAAGAAATTATTTATCGTAATTTTGTAATGTTTGTATTTTAATGTTCTCCTTTTTTGGTTGCTTTTGTTTTTTGGGTTTTTTTTGTTTGGGTTTTTTTTTTTTTTTGCTTTAAAGCTATGTTTAAAACGTAGTTATCTACAAGTAGTTCTGTAAAACCCTTTTCCTGTGGTTCTCTAAAATATACGTGTTCTAAATTTGGTATAAAAACCACAGAAGCTATTCAAAGGCTGACGCTCTATTTTAAGCCTTTTCTAATCAAGTAATATTGGCAGAAGTATCATGAAGTTTTATCTTAGGATTATTGTGTACATTTCCTATTGTCTGCTATTGCCTATGTTGGAGAACATAATGTCTGTGCTATTTTTTAGTATTTTTTTTTTATTTAATGGTATGTTTTCCTTTTCTATCCATTGCATTTTTTTATTATTAATAGTATTTCTGTGTTTTCCCTTCCCGTGTTTTACCTTCCCATCCTTTCCCTTCTCAAAATTCCTGTGTTGGAAATTACTATAAAAATGTGAAAGGAAACTTCCAGACAAGATAAGCTCAAGTCTTGTTTCTGCTGATTTAGCCAGAGGGAGTCTCCCTTCTGAAGGTTTTCTTCCTGCTGTTGTTAAAATACTGATCTGATTTTTTTGTTGGCCTACAGAAGTAGGCCAAGATTCATTTGGCTAGGTCTTTTTGCTGGCTGCCACGATCTTCAGTCATCAAATTGCTCTATGTGAGCTTGCTCTAAAGCACAAGATTTTCTCAATAGTGTTCCTCAAGGAAAGTGTGATGGCATGTCTCAGAAGGAGGTGCTGGGGACAGAGGATGCCCAGCATAACATCTAGGGCACAGAATCTTGTATTAAGGGAAGAAAGTAGATTTGGACCAGGTAAAATGTAGGAGAGTTACTGGGCTTCTCACATAAAACGATGGGTTCTGTGCTGATGACAGCCACTGAAGAGCGTGATCTCGGGATTCTGAGTGAGAGATCCATGAGAACATGCATCAGTAGCACTCAAAAATGCAAATCAAGTGATAGGATTGTTAAAAAAGGCATAAAGCAAAATGATCCTCAGCCTTACCAACTGTATAAATGTTTCATCTTTCACGCACACTTGGAATTAACAGGAAAAAAGCCCCAAGAGAAATAGTACAGATAGAATGCTGAGCTAAGAACAAGGGAACGTATGGAGAGTGCTTAATGTACGTGTCTTTGAGAGACAGCAACAGCTGCCCTCAGCAACAGTTTGTTTGTATTGGACGATCCCAGTTCTTTATTCAATGTTAAATTTCTGAGGTTTTCCTCCCACTTTTGTCAAAAAAAGAGAATATACACCATTGGCTACTGTGTCTCTGCTTGACCTGTGGTAATTGGTTAATTCTCTCTGCTTTTTAGATTTTCTTATACAGGACTATGGGCCATGAGTTTTTCCCAATCAATTTTCGTCTGATTGATGACTGTAGTAGCCAATTTGCAGCTCCACTAAGCAGTTAGAGCCTGTAGGATCTATGCCATTCAATACCAGCTGAGCATCCACCTGATGAGTTATTCCACTGTATTGGGAGTTTTTTAAATGAATGCTTTGAAAGTAGTGTTTGGCATGACTTAAAGAATTGTATAGATACAATAAAAGGAAGGAGCTCTGTATTGCTGTGAAATAACCCTTTCTCTTCTTATTGTGTCTTGGGGTTTAAATATTATAAGCATCTGCTATTGAGCATAGTTTCAACATAATTGTTTTTCTCACAAAAGTAAGCACCAGGATTTGTAGCAATTATTTCTAACATCAGTACCTATCATTCTGGGAGCTGATGATGTCTACATCATGGTTACATTTCCAGGCCAGTCTCTGTAAGTTCTCAGATGGCCATAATACTATTTAAGTCAGACTTCTACCTTCAATTTGTTGCTCTTAAGCTTTTTGAAAGTTCATCCTTGTGTGATCACTTTTTGCTTCTGCCAAAACCATTCCTGGAATGGAAGCAATACTCGGGAACTGAAGTGTTGCTGGAGGTGTTCAAGGCCAGGCTGGATGGGGCTTTGAGCAACTTGGTCTAGTGGGAGGTGTCCCTGCCCAGGGCAGGGGGTTGGAATTAGATGATCTTTAAAGTCAAGTCCCTTCCAACTCTAACCATTCTATGATTCTAATGTGAACCACCATTGCTCAGCTCAGCTGGTCAGTGTTCCATATGAGATGTGAGCCTGCTGAGGCTACAGGTCAGCAAATACATTAAGCTGGTGTTGCTGCTGAAATAAGTGCTCCCACTCTGCTCTGGCTCCTGACCTTTCACAGTCCCAGCTAGAAAGTGTTTTCTGCCTTTGTTTTGAACCTGGGTCTTAAGATTGCATTCAAAACCAAGACTAGAACAACAGCAGCGTTGTGGAGCGTGAACAGACTGATTAGCAGGGCAGATTTTGGTTTGGGTGAGCTCTGCTTGTTGGGATGTGCAAAATGAGACTTCTAAGAAAATCCTCTGTTGTGTCTCAGATCTGGAGGATTGAACTGGTAACATTGTAATGCTTCCAGTACATTTTACATCCCTTAAAACACATACTGAAAAAAAAAAATAAAAAAAAAGCTTTTATATTTTTAGGTCAGAAGTGCCTTCCCTAATATGAAGTGGGCTAATTTTAGTCTACTTAACTTTTGCTGTGTCATCTTAATTTGCTCAGTTAGCCAGGGAGAAGCAGCTGGAACTTATTTACATACCAGAAGCCACTGTCATTTGCTGTTACCTGTTTCACGGGGAAGATGTATCTTTCCTTTCTATATACTTTGCAAAGTGAATATAAAAGTGAATAAAAAAAAGCCCTAATTCACACTTCTTGGCAGATTTAGCTGAGATGGCAGAAAGGTTGCTGTTTGTTGATATTATTGGGGTGGGAAGGTTTATCAGCTACCAGATCTAAATACAACAGTTTTTGGGCAGAACTATGAATTGCTCTGTGTAGGCCTTGTCATTGTGGGAGATGGTCTAAGATGTGAGTTGTGAATATCAACTAAGTACTGCTAATCTGCTCTGTAAACACTTTTTTTCTGGTTTGTCTTGGTGCATTTTTGAACTGGATGAAATTCAGTCATAGAGTGGAATGGACTTGCTTTTGTGCAACATAATTATGTCTGTACAGAGCAGTGGAAGAGTGTTTTATTCATATGTTGGCTTTGATAGAAAGAGCTTCCCTATTTAACTAACCTCTATGACTTGAATTGAAAGTCTCAAAAGCAAGAGGCCTCAGGTGGTCATTGTACTTTCTGTTCTCATTTCTTCCATCCCAGTTAGAGGAGCAATGTACAGAACTCCTCAGTGGCAAAGAAGAAACCAAAGCAGAGAACACCAAGCTGAAGTTGGCTAACAAGGAGCTGCTGAGAGACCTGGAGAGAACTTCTCATGAACTAAACCAGGCTCAACAACAGTTACAGGTGCTTCAGGAGGAGGCATCAAAACTACAGGAGGAGAAGGAAATGTAAGTCTCCAGTTGCTGTGGTTCTAGTGCATTTGCTTAGCATGCCAGTGAGCCTTCCTCTCAGGGTATTCAGTGCTGGGATTTAATTTGTGTCATAAGCAGAAACCACCAGCAGAGCTGTCGTGGTGGTTTAGCCTCAGAGACAAAGAACTATGTGGCCACTCTCTCAGTGCCCCCACAGCCAAAGGCAGTTTAACAGAACAGCGAAGGGAACAGGAAACCAACATCAATAACGCTGATAAAGAAATGTACGAACACAATTACAGTACCACCACTCACCGACTGGACCCAGGATGCCCCAGCCTGCTTCAAGGGGTGACTTCCTGCCCCCTGCCCAGCTCCCAGCTATAGACTGGGCATGGTGTCACATGGCATGGAATACCTGTGTCCCCTGCCAGATCCTGGGGAAAATGAACCCTATCCCCACCAGAACTAGGACAAAAGCCAAGTGCAGGTCTAGTCATTTTCCCCTAAGTCATTCAGCATGTTTTCTGTAGTGTATCTGGCTTCTACAGAATCTTTTGCTGCTTCTTAAAAATATCAGTGTTCTCCCACCCCCATTTGTTGAAGATGTTTGGAATTAAAAATCAGTTTAATGGGTTAAAAAGTATGTATTAGTTTTGAAATACCAGTGGGATTCCTTGCATAAATTACATTTGTGGCACATGATGTTCCATCCTCCTCAAAGCTAACTCTATATGAAACTGCTTCTTGGAATGTACTCTGTCTATGACATGACTAGGATGTGCTTCTTTTCTTCATCAAAAGCAAGTCTAGTACATCTAGATTGATGATCTAGTACACCTTGATTTCTGATCAAGGAGCCTGGCTTGCAACATGAAACATAGCTTATGCAGCTAAATCACAATTCATACAAGGACTTATGGCAATCCAGAACCATCATTTTGGAGATTCCAGCTCAAATGTTTTGAATTTCAGATTCTGAATCTGAATTAAAAATATTTTTCAAGAAAAAATGTTTACAGTTCATATTTTGAGGGATAGAAATGGCCTTTAAGTGATGAATCAATCTACCTGTCTTGCTCTAGCCTTCTGTACAAAGCAAAAGTGACAATACTCTGAAGCTGTAATTGGCAGAAATGTTCACTGGAGTCTGTGTAAAGAAATATAGGTTTAAAAAAATGCTAAGGGATCTGTAAAACCCTCTTGTTGCTGATGGAAAGCACATGGACTATGGTGCACATCTTGCCAGACTCTGTACATTTCAGCAATGAGCTACCTAACTCAGAGCTGCGGCTATTTGGCTTATTTCAGGATAGCGCAGAATATTATATCAAATGTCATATTCTTTTTCTGTTAAGCTTTGTGGAAACTCTACTTAGTTACTAAAAATTTCATTTTTCTTGAGGGTATAAATAATGAGCTTTCTTAATAAATGATTGTTAAAGAATGGCCACTGTGTTTAAGAATGCTATTTTTAGATTTGCATGTTTGATGTGTGTTTTGGAAGTAGACAGTAGAAATATTCCTCCTCAAGGTTATTTGTTTCCCCTTTGAGGCCTCTCTTTTCAGATCCAGAGCAAAGACTGTGGAATGATCTGAATTTAAAGCTACAGAGGAAATCTGCCCAGCAGTTCAGACTGCTGAATAATACTACTGCATTTACAAAGCACTTTGGATTCAATAGTGTTTTATGGAATTAGAGCTCAGCCCTACTCAACTGCACCTGCAGTGTTGCTTTAAACATCTTTATCAGTCTGGTAAGACCTGAATTGTTGAAGCAGGTGTCATGTTCAGACTGTGCATGTTGTTCCAAATCACGGTTGTTTACCTCGTGTGCAAGATGCCAATATGCACACAGAGTAGAGGTATTTATTTAAATAATTTCTGCAGAGATGGGTGTTAGGTGGTAATCCACACAGCCCGCACACTGGCCTGCAAACTCCTTGGAATATTTATACAGTTCAAAACACAGAAGTGCACACCCTTAATTATAATTATTAGTTAGTACCTTATCTTAACAATTTCTATTGGTTAGTGCAGTCTCTTGCTTTAATATAAAGTTACAATGTCCTTTAACTGATGTGCTCATGCTCCAGTATGGTGATGGTGCGTAGTTCTGTTCAGTCTCTAGTTGAGTCAGTGGTCATGATCTCCCACTGCTGCCTTTAGCATTTCCCAGTTACTGCAGATCTTTGTTGACTTAATGCTTCTTCTAGTGGCTGGCTGTCTGGTTTTCAGCCAGTTTTGGTGCCTTCTGCAGAAGGATGGATGTTCCCTTGTTATCAGCCTTCTGTTCTTCTTCAAGGGCATGTGTTGTTTATTCAAAGTGTCCTGTTTCACAAGGCCTTGTAACCTTTTTACAGGTCTTTGTGTTTTCTTAGTGAGAGATTCTACCTTCTAAAATACATTCTACCCTTTAAAATACATCATGCGCAGGAAGAACTTGAGGCTTCCCTGAAAGGCAAAAAAACATTTAAGGCCAGATACCGATTTGTGTTAAGTTAAAGTAATTGGTGTAAATCTAGTGTAAAAATCTGAGATGCTATGTCCAGTATTTAAGGCAGAATAACTGTTAAAGTCAGGAATAGAAAAGAAATTGTAGGGAATGTAGATACGTGAGCCTGGCATGTGGTTGCAGCAGCAAGACAAACTCTAATTCTGGATTAAATGTTTCATGGTCTTCAGTGGCCATGAGTGAGAAGGATTTCAGCAGTATGTGTTCTCTGAATGATGCAACTGCTGGTATCAGTGTGTATTAAGCTTTCTGGATGAAGGAATTATGAAGCTATAGGGTTTTTTTAAAAGAACCTCTGCTCCCTCAAAATGCTGTGGTACTGTGGACCTTATATTGAATAAACTTGTTTAAAATTAGTAAATATTCATGCAGAATAAAGTCTACAGGTGTGGAGAAGATGAAGTCTCAAATGTGGATACTCCTAGGGGGAAACATTTTAGCAGTGTTGTTACCATGGTTAGAACAGTTTTATATATTTCTTTTCATTACAGGGAGGTGTACCGAGTGACAGAAGCCTTACAGAGAGAGAAGTCAGGACTTCTGAAGCAGCTGGATTTTTTAAGGTAAGGCAAACCTGACGTTCAAAAACTTCTTGTGTCATTCTAAAGAGGTACATTAAAGGATGAAATTATGTTGGGGTAGGTACTGGGTGTAGGTTTCCAGGTATTGGCCACAGGGGCGGCCTCTGTGCCAAAGAGGAGCGGCCGAGCCTGCCCCCTGCCAGACACCGCTGGTTCTGGCCGGCTCCAACAGACCCACTGCAGGGCACAGCTGAGCCCCTCAGCAGAGGTGGTGGCACCTCTGAGAAAGCACGTGTAAGAAAGGGCAGGAAAAACTGTGCAGCAGTTGAGAGAGAGAGAGGAATGAGAAAAAAATGCGTGAAAAACAGCCCTACAGACACCAAGGCCAGACTAGGCGTTGGAACAGAGATTCCTGCACAGAGCAGGCCCTTGGAGAGGAGCATGTGCAGGAGGAGGCTTTCTGGCAGGGCACCCTCACTGGAGCAGTCTGTTACTGAAGGACTGTGCGCCATGGAAATGATCCATGCTAGAGCAGTTTGTGAACAACCGTAACCTGTGAGAGGGAACCCACGCTGGAGCAAGGAAAAAGTGTAGGGAGGCAGGATTAGCAGAGAGGAGGTGTTATGGACTGACCACACACCTCCCCCGCCCCACCATCCCCGCCACCCTGCACCACTCTGGGTTGGGAAGGAGGTAGAAGAGTCAAGAATGCAGGAATGAAGTTGGGCCTGGGAAGAAAAAGGGATGGGGAGAAGATTATTTTATTTTTCTCTTTGTTTCTTGCCATAGAGTCATAGAACCGTAGAATGCTTTATGTTGGAAGGGACCTTAAAGGTCATCTAATTCCAACCCCCTGCCATGGGCAGGGACACCTCCAGGTGGACCAGGTTGCTCCAAGCCCCATCCAGCCATTACCTCCCATCCTATCACTTCATGCCCTTGTAAACAGGCACCTTTCAGGTACTGGAAAGCTGCTATAAGGTATCCCCAGAGTCTTCTCCAGGCTGAACAACCTGAACTCTCTCAGCCTGTCCTCATAGAAAGGGTGCTCTAACCTCTGATCATGTTTGTGGCCCTCTTTGGACTCGCTCACACAGGTCCATGTCCTTCTTTTGTTGGGGGCTCCAGATCTGGATGCAGTACTCTAGATGGGGTCTCATGAGTGTGGAGTAGAGGGGCAGAATCCCCTCCTTCAGCCTGCTGGCCACACTTCTTTTGATGCAGCCCAGGATGCGGTTGGCTTTCTGGGCTGCAAGCGCACAATACTGGCTCATGTTGAGCTTCTCATCTACTAAAACCCCCAAGTCCTCCTCCGCAGGACTGCTCTCAATCCATTCTCTGCCCAACCTGTATTTGTGCTTGGGATTGCCCCAACCCATATGCAGGACACTGCACTTGGCCTTATTGAACTTCATGATATTGCCATGGGCCCATCTCTCAAACCTGTCCAGGTCCCTCTGGATGGTATCCCTTCCCTCCAGCATATTGACCGCTCCACACAGCCTGGTGTCGTTAGCAAGCTTGCTGAGGGTGCACTCAATCCCATCTTGCCAACAAAGATGTTAAACAGCACTGGTCCTGGTACTGACCACTGAGGATCAGAGCTTGTCACTGGTCACTACTTGGACATCGAGTCGTTGACCTCAACTTTTTGAGTGTGCCCTTCCAGCCAATTCCTTGTCCAATGAGTGGTCTGTCTGTCAAATCCATGTCTCTCCAATTTAGAGACAAGGATGTCATATGGGATAGTGTTGAGTGCTTTGCTCAAGTCCAGGTAGATGATGTCTGTTGCTCTCCTCTTATCTACTGATGCTGTAACACTGTCATAGAAGGCCACCAAATTTGTCTGACGTGATTTGCCCTTAGTGAAGCCATGTTGGCTGTTGCAAATCACCTCCTTATTTGCCATGTGCCTTAGCGGAGGTTCCAGGAGGATCTGCTCCATGATCTTGCCAGGCACAGAGGTGAGACTGACTGGCCTGTAGTTCCCTGGGTCTTCCTTTTTCCCTGTTTTAAACTTCAGGGTTATGTTTCCCCTTTTCCAGATAGTGGGAACTCCACCAGACTGCCATGACTTCTCAAATATCATGGGTAGTGGCTCGGCAACTTCATCTACCAGTTTCCTCAGGATCTGCAGATGAATCCCATCAGGTCCTGTGGACTTGTGCACTTTCAGGCTCCTCAGCCGGTCTCGAACCTGGTCTTCTCCTACAGTACCTTATTCTCCCAGTCTCTGCGTTTGACTTCTGCAACTTGAGCAGTGTGGTTAGAGCCCTTACCAGTGAAGACTGAGGCAAAATCATCTTACAGTTGAGTCTGTTTTGTCTGTGGTGGCGGTTGGTAGGTGGCATGAATGGAGCAATGCACTTCATTTGTAGAGAGAAGCGGCAAAACATGTATTGATATAAACCAGGGATTTAACAAAGTTTGGTGGTAAATGCAATGGTGTTCTACAAGATTCGATGGCAAGGTACACTTGGTTATTAACTGCATAGAGAACAGAGTCAGAGCTGTCAGGGAGACCCTCCCATTGGGTCACGATGTTCAGAAAGGACACCCTTGCTTTCTTAACTCCTTCTCAGAGAAGAGTTTACGTGTGGCTGGATCCAATCCTAGTCCCAGACTTGGTCAACAGTTTATGTGTAAAGGATTATATCTGCGCAATCAATCCTTTATATACTTAGCTAAGATTTCAAAGTTTAGCATGCTATTAGTCACTTACTGAGGATCTGTTGCAGCAAGGAATCTCTGAATCTTGAGAAGTAACCTCGAGTGGTGTCCCTACTCAAGGGGAGATCCTGGCATGCAGCCTGCTGTCTTTTTTGTGGCCAGGCCAGCAATGGATGGAGACAATGAATGATGTACTAAGCAGTTGAGTTGTCAGATCTGGTCAGAGCTGTCTGATTGCTTGGAGTCTCCACTTCTTGACATTTTCATCTCTTCTGTGTAATAAATGGAAGGTGGGTGTTTCCCATGGCAGCTACATCTGGTATCTATCAGAGGGGCATAACTGGCTTTCACAGCTGTCACCAGTTGAACAGAGATGATGTTCACAGAATCGTGATGGTTGGAAAGGACCTCTAAGATCACCAATTCTAACCATACACACACAAAACCCCCCTACGATCTCGGCCACTAGAGCATGCCCTGAAGTGCCACATATACACGTTTCTTAAATACCTCCAGGGATGGTGACTCCACCACCTCCCTGGGCAGGCTGTTCCAGTGCCTGACCACCCTCTCAGGAAAGTAATTCTTCCTAATATCTAATCTAAACCTCCCCTGCCCCAACTTCAGACCATTTCCTCCGCTCCTGTCATTATTCCCTTGGGAGAAGAGCCAACCCCCACCTCTCTACAACCTCCTTTCAGGATGTTCATTACACTCTCTCCACGTTAAGAAGTAATCTTTACTGTGAAAAGCTTTAAACATCTAATTTAGAGTAAGTGAAGGCATATTGACCAGAACTGATTTCTGTGTTAAGGCATTTGTTTTGATAAATTACAGAATGAGGGCCATATGCCAGCTGGCTTTAGTCAGCATAGCCCTATTGGAGATTCAATGGCCCAGATAGAGAACTGGCTGTGGAGAGAATATAAAGTATGATCAAGGGTGGAGATACGCCAAATTAAAGTGCATTCGTCTTGCCTGTTATACTGCCAGTCTGTCTCTTGGTGCTGAGGAGAAAAGTCAGCAGTTCTAAATACTTGGCCTCAGCATTTCTTTTATTTGTGTTCTCTTTGCAGGGAGAGGAACAAACATCTCAAAGACGAACGTGACATATTTTTACAGGTAAATAACTATTATTTTCAAACCTAGTGTTGAGCAAACACGTATCAGAGCAACCTCAAAAGAAGGAGATCGGAAAGCTGTTCAGGAGACAGACTCTTGTGCTCCTTAAATCTTGCCCCATTCTTAATTTATATCATTTTTTTTCTCACTTGAGAACAAGTTTGTTTGCTGAACATTTTTAAGAGCTACATTTTTAGAATTACAAAATTGGAGCTACCTTGGGGGAGAGTAATATATTTTATAAGAAACTGAGGATGCGATCATGAGAGGACGAAATGACTTAAAAATTGAACAATTTATTCAGTCAAGAGTAGCTAATATCCTGAAATGTTTATACAACACTACAATATCTGAGTATCTGAATCAGTACCTGAATACTTGTTAGTACTGGGTAAGGGCAGATCACATTAACGTTTTATCCAGAAGAAGAGAAGAGGTCCCTAAGAATTTCCAAAGGTACTCTGGCTTAAGGAGACTTACTTCAAACTTGCTTGTGTTCTGGTTCCTACATGAAGCTACTAGTATAAATTACCATACATCTATTGACTTCTTTTCATGCCATTATGCTATTTTATTGTGGTCTCCTTAGTTTACTAAGAAGATGAATTCTTTCAGGATCTGGAGTTCCATGTTCTGATCGTTTATCAAGCAGGGGTTTGAAGCATTTATGCCTCTAGGATTTTTTCTACATTTTTTTTTTCTTTCGTACTCATAGCATTATTTAAGCATTAGGAATGAAGGCAGTTAACCGTAATGAACAACAGAAGTAAATTAGTAAGAAGTATTCTGTATTTCTGCAGAAGTGCAAAACAAGTGTTCCAAAAGCCAGCTGGAAGCAGCGATCAGGGTCTGTCATTGGGAAATACTTAGAGGGAAAGATGCCGCCTAATAGGTAAGAACTTTTCTTCTTGTGTTCCCTGTTTGAGTACGACGAGGCTTATAGAAAGATGATGTGGAATGTTTTCTTTCTGATACCTTTAGACTTTTCAAAGCATGTATTTTTAAAGTATCTGTCACTATAAGATTACTGTGATTTTTAAGAAATTTGGAAATAGGCAAATTTTCACATAAAACAAGTGTACTTTCTGCAAAGGCAAGAGTCTTCCCTGTTGTGGATGATGGGAGGCACGAAAGCTTACCTATTACCTTATGTTGATGTGGTACAATGGCCTCGGTAAGAGTTTACCTCTTCCTGTCCCATTGTAGAGGACAGCAGTCCTGTTGTAAAGTATGGGATGTGGAACTCGTGAAACATGGAAAATTTAATTCTCAACTGCTTGATTGTAAACTTGAAATCAACGGGAATAAGATTGTAATCTCCGTGAAATTCTAGCATGTTTTCTTTGAGACAAGAGGAGCTGGAAAGAAGACTAGTATTTCACTTTGAAATAGCAACTAAGACAATGTCCCTGCAGGCACGAGGTCATGAAGTGTATGGAGGGAAAACTTTTCAGAGACACAGGTTGGTTAAGTTCAGTACTGAGAAGCAGAGCATAATTGACAAAAACAATTAAGGCACAAAAAAGCATAGAAAAATTTAGGTGGAAAGGACCTCTGATGTCTCTAGTCCAATCTCCTGCTTCAACATGGATAACTCCAAAACTAGTTAAGGTTGCTGAGGGCCTCCTTCAGTTGAGTTTTTGAACATCTGGACGGAGGTCCCACAGCCTCTGTTCCCTTGCTGCACCAGTCTCATGAAGAAATTTTGTTCACTGTATCAAGTCAGCATTTCTCTTACTGCAAGTTGCATCTGTGGTTGTTGCACACATTTGAGAAGGCTCTGGATCTGTTATTTACGCTCCCCCTTCTGTTGAATCCCCACTTGGCCTTTTTTTTTTTTTCATCCACATTAAACAGAACCATCTCTCTCTTGCCCACTAAAGAGAGAATGAGATTACACGTAGAAAGGGTGAGGGAGCTGTTTTATTCTTCCAGAATAGAGTGGGGAGGGGAGTAGGAAATCACAGTGGAGAAACTAACTTTAGCTATTCCATGAAATTAGGCTAATCTTATATTTTGTATTCTGGTTCAGGTTTTCCCTGTAAATTCTTAGCTTTCCCCATGATGTGTATAATTACCAAGTGCGCTATATATATGCATACACGTTGTATGATGAGCTGACTTTTCAGTAGATGTTGGACTGAATCTACTATGTCTGCTGTGAGTAGTAAAAAACATGGGAGGTTAAATTCAGTTACACTAGAATAAAACAGTAGGAATAAAACCGGGTCCAATGTATTTTTGTGAGATACTTACTTTTTTCTCTGTCTAGCCATTCATTTGAAGAAGATGATGTTTTCAGTAACTCAAAGAGAAGGAATTCTGCTGGACTGAATGGAATTCTCTCTGTGGAGCCTGATGCTGGAGCCACTGGAGGAATGTCTAAAGCATCGCATCTCCAAAGAATAATATCAATTGAGGAAGATCCCCTACCCCAGCTTCTTGACAGGCTGGTTGATAAGCAGCTGAATAAATGGACAGAAGAAGATGAGAATACTACTTCTGAGATGGAAATGGATAAGAAAAACACAGAACAATCAATGGAACACTCACCGTTATCTTCTAGAGAGCAGCCTGTAGGGAAGGAAACACTGTCAAATGTAAGGGGACAAAAGGGACCTCTCCTTGAGTATTGTGTGCAGTTCAGGGCCCCACAATTTAACAATTTTAAAAGGTTGTTAAGGTCCTTGAATGTGTCCAGAGGAGGGTGACAAAGCTGGTGGAAGGGCTGGAAAGCATTTCCTATGAGGAGCAGCTGAGGACTCTGAGTTTGTCTAGTTTGGAGAAAAGGAGGCTGAGGGGCAACCTCGTTGCTCTCTGCAGCTTCCTGAGGAGGGGACGTGGAGAGGGAGGTGCTGATCTTTTCCCTGGTCTCCAGTGATAGGATGTATGGGAATGGTTCAAAGCTGTGTCAGTGAAAGATCAGACTTGACATGAAGAAACATTTCTTTATTGAGAGGGTGGTCAAACACTGGAACAGGCTGCCTAGAGGGGTGGCCTGACAGTGTTTATGAGACATTTGGACAATTCCCTTAATAATTTGCTTTAACTTTTGGTCAGTCCTGAATTGGTCAGGCGGTTAGATCAGATGATAGTTGTAGGTCCCTTCCAACTGGAACTATTCTATTCTGTTCTATTCTGTTGGACCTTGGAAAACATGAAGTGGTGTTGAAGGGTAATGCATTATTCTTAGAATCTAAAATTATTTAGTTTTATGTTTTTAAGTTAAAGCATGACAAATTAAGCCATTGTGTGAAGAGGGAGATGGAAATATACTGCGGGTAAACGTTGAAGGTGCAAAGAAGGGAAGCTCACCCTAAAGCAGTGGTAACTGCAGACACTGTGTGTATATATTTATGTCTGAAAGACTGTTTAGGAAAAGTGGAGTTAAGCCTTGTAATAGATGACACAAGAAGGTCCACTGAAAAATAGCAATTGTCTAAAAAAGAAGCAACTTTTTTTTGGAAACTTGGGGTTGGTTTTTTGTCAGAATTTCTCATATTCTGATACTTTTGAGTCAGCTTTGGTAGATGCTACACTATCTGAGAAAAAATAAGAGCAAATATCTTTACTTTTTAATTATTTTTGAGAAGACTTTTAATTAGTAAATTGAAATATAGATTTTTATTTTTTTTCAGCTCTAGCTTGTATGTGCATGTTAACAATAAATTCACCATGCAGTAATATTCCTTAAAACAATGTGCTGGAAGGTAGATTTCTTTGGAGTCTAAAGTCCTTCTTGCACTGCTATTGCTTCAGAACTAGCTGTGCTTGTTTTCTAATTTTAGTATCATTGTTAAGTATTACTCATTTTTAGATTCTTCAAGCACATATTAAAAAGATTAAAGTATAGGGAAAATAGGTATACTTGGTCATAATTACATAGTTCTTTCAGAAGAAGCAAGCATATCTTAAAAATTATTATAGGATTATGCAATGGTTACATAATAAATTCTAAGTGGTACATTTTAATAAAAAGTCTAGGGCACAGAACAGAGCTTCATCCTCTGACATGATTTAGCACAATGCATGCTTTTTACTTGCTGTATGACTGATTTTGTATCATGTTTTTGAAGTATGGCATCATTGGACTTTAGGAGAGCAACATCCAGGTAGATCATCAGGTTCAGCTAGAACAAATGTGTCCTGCCTGCTCTCTTTCAGCAGTCATGCACCTTGAAAGCACATCCTGGGTGGGAACTGGGCATTCCCTCAGATCTTGTTTCCTATAGTTTATTTTTTTTCCCAAAACCAGTTGAGAGCGAGCAGGGAGAGGAGAGAACAAATCATAAAATATCTTCTGCCTGCTTGTTGAAAACATCTTGTTTCAGTTTCTAAAGAAATATCATGAGGGTAAATAAGAAGTTCATTTCCAAAGGTCACTTATAACTGGGAGTTCCTTTTTTTTTTCCCCAAGAAGTGTCAGTGCGTTAGCCCGGCCCTTAGGTTGGGTTAGTTTTTTGCTTGTTTCTTAAAATTTAGCTTAAAAAGAAGACAGCAGAGCACTCCTTTCTGATAAACTGTCCATGTGGCACTGAAATATGTGCATGGTCCTGCGTGTTCCTCTTGGCCTGCTGACTAGGCCTACCAATGACTATTTAGTTGATGGCATTCCAAACTGTGTAGGTGTCTGCCCAGTGCCACTGTGTGTGAGTAGTGCTGCTTCTCCTTCCATACACCAGCTGTAGTATGATGGATTTCCCATACAATTTTGCATTTCCTAAATGATAGCTCCTGGGATCACTGCATTTTGACCATGAGATTTAGACATCAGAAGTGATCTTGTCCCGTACAGTGCTCATACACTGATTCCCCTTCCTGACAGCATGCCTGGGCTAGGGGGAGTGGTAAGTCTTTTTCCTGCATATAATCCTCAACTGGAGCTGAAGAAAACTTCAGAAAAGATAACTCCCTGCTTGCTGCATCATGAGTTACGAGCCTCAGGGCCATATCTCAACTAGACTGTCTTCTGCAGCCAGTCCTTCTCTCCCCTCATGTTTTGCTGCTCAAGGGATCTGCAGTGCAAAGGAGTGTAGGATCTAGAAATACTTGTGCAAAGGAGGCAGAATGATTTCATGCAGTTGTTACCTATGTAGCTCGCTCAGATAAGAAGTCCTGTCATTCTCTGTTTTACACTAGGATGATGAAGGGTCTGAGATAACCTATATCTTTCAGTTCATCAGCATTTGTGTTCTTGTAGTCTACATGGCTTTGTATTACCGCATTAGGTGGTCTCATTGCCTCCTGTACTGAACTCAGGCTCCTAGCTGCTATTCACCATACATTCACAGTCATTTAGCTGCTAAGACCTACTGCATCTTTTAGGCGAGTAGAACCAATGTAAATTTTTTCTCCCTTTAGAAAGGAACAAGTCCATTTCCATCCTATGGAAGATGACTTCTGAAAGTCTCTAAGAATTTGCAGCAGTACATGAGGCCAGCCAACTGCTCATTTGTTAACAGTCAGGTTGAACATTTTTCTGGGTGTCTATGAAGATGAAGCTGCTCTTAGCATAAGCAGAAATATGATTGGGGAAACGCCTGAAGGAACCATAATGGAAGTCAAAGCAAGATTTTCTTTTCAAAACCTCTGCCTGAGATGCAACTCCTCTGTTCTTTCCTCTCCCCTCTGTTCTTTCAATATGGAATATGAACCACTATGTTTATACCTACCATCTTCCACATTTGTATTAAATTGCACAAAAGATAGGTATCTTATTTGTCCTGGCTACTGTTTATATGAAGACCGCTCGAAAGACACATCTAGGGGGGACTTTTTCAGACTACATTGTAAGCTAAAGTAAATTTATACCCGCCACTATTCCATAATCCCATCAGCACTTTGTTGAAGCAGACTATGAAGTAGCTCATCCCCTGATATGTATCCCCTAGTGTTCAGATGCAGCCTTAGAATCAAGTTTGATTATTAAGGTTATTTTCATAAATGGACTCGATACACCTCGATGAAAAATGACTGCCTATTATGCTGGGAATTGAACTGAAGGCCTGTGGTGTCTTTGAGTGCTACTGAGGTGTACGTGACCACCAGGGACAAGGTATTTCAGGTCATGTAGTCCGTGTATTTACTTAGTGTTCTCAGAAGCACTGTGAAAATGGTGCCAAGCTGATGATTGTATGTTAACTTGTTTTATTTCCTAGAGCATACAGACTAATAAGCTGGGAATGTTTTTCAGCAGAACTGAAAATGTGCTTGGTATTGATGTTTGTGTATTACTAGCAGTCTACAGTTGCAGTGGAGTTTGGGATTTTAATAGAAAAAGAGAAGTGAACAACGAGATGA
Source organism: Tringa tobata (assembly GCA_033628505.1). Lineage (NCBI taxonomy): Eukaryota > Metazoa > Chordata > Aves > Charadriiformes > Scolopacidae > Tringa > Tringa tobata. Next base: position 2,611,290 of record JAHREE010000286.1, read on the forward strand.
GAAATCTCGTGTAGTTGTAATGGGCTATTAGCCCAGCTCACAAAAGAGATATATATTTTTCTCCCCAAAATGTCCAGCAGTGAATGAATTTTTTTTCATACTAAGGAAGACAGTTTTGGTTAGGTCGGTTTTTTTCCCCTCAGCAAGTGCACCTCTGTATTGTTTCTGTTTCTTTCTGTAAGGCTTCAATATACTTGTAGAAAACATTTGCAAGGTCAGACTCCAATGTCCCATTCTAAGGTCTGTCACGCAGTAACTTCAGTTGTGGTGTCTTCTTGAAGTCAGCAGTCTCAGGGATTTTGTAGCTCAAATACCTGGCAGAGGGCCTTTCCCTGCCAACCCCCTTCCCTCCTCTCCTCTCCCTCCTCACAACCCCCATCCCAACAAACTAATGCCAGGAGCATCCGTGATTTTCCTCCCCTTCTGCAGCATAAAGAAAAAACTCACTATCTCCCTGTTCCTCCCCCCCACTTTGCACAAAATAGAAGAGTCCACTTGCAAACCAACTGGTGCTACAGTGTTCTTCCATAAGCAACTCCTGAGCTACNCTCGTGTAGTTGTAATGGGCTATTAGCCCAGCTCACAAAAGAGATATGTATTTTTCTCCCCAAAATGTCCAGCAGTGAATGAATTTTTTTTTCATACTAAGGAAGACAGTTTTGGTTAGGTCGTTTTTTTTCCCCTCATCAAGTGCATCTCTGTATTGTTTCTGTTTCTTTCTGTAAGGCTTCAATATACTTGTAGAAAACATTTGCAAGGTCAGACTCCAATGTCCCATTCTAAGGTCTGTCACGCAGTAACTTCAGTTATGGTGTCTTCTTGAAGTCAGCAGTCTAAGGGATTTTGTAGCTCAAATACCTGGCAGAGGGCCTTTCCCTGCCAACCCCCTTCCCTCCTCTCCTCTCCCTCCTCACAACCCCCATCCCAACAAACTAATGCCAGGAGCATCCGTGATTTTCCTCCCCTTCTGCAGCATAAAGAAAAAACTCACTATCTCCCTGTTCCTCCCCCCCACTTTGCACAAAATAGAAGAGTCCACTTGCAAACCAACTGGTGCTACAGTGTTCTTCCATAAGCAACTCCTGAGCTACGTGCAGAGGTTTTAGGAATGATGACCTACTTCACACAGGATATAAATATTCTCTCCATCATGC
>JAHREE010000286.1:2622128-2696158 GCA_033628505.1 Tringa tobata
TGTCATTCCTTTGAATCAGGGAGGAAATTGTAATCGATAGAATACACAATGAGAACAAAGTAGCAGAAGGCAGGACGCATATAATAAGCCAAGAACATTTCTCCATTGTTCTTAATTGCAAAGCTCCTAGGGGCTACAAAACCAAAGGTGCAGACTGACTGCAGAAGAAGATGCAGAAACATTTCACAAGTACAAAAAATTAAATAGAATTACATTGTTGTTGTTTTTTGCTGAGGGTTTTAACTGCTTCATTTGCTGGAAAACAGCAATAGATACAGAATTTGGATACAGAGACACTGCTGCTGAAGCTTTCCAAGATCTAAAAAGAAAAAAATAAAATAGTCACTGGAATTATTTCCACCTGCTTTCTCAAGGACTTAGTGATGTACTAATTGCCTCATCATCACAAGGAAATTTCAGAAAACTTCAGTAACGTATAAGACATGTTTGCATTTTAGCCTTTGAGAGGTCAAGTTCTTCTAGCAAAAGTCATTGTATAGAACAAATGCCTGTTAAGAAAGACATATAGTTGTTGTTTTGGAAGTGTGCTGGGACTTCTTTTCTTCTGTTGCTTTTTACTGTTAGCTCTAGAATCAAATCCTAATTTTTCTTAAGAGGTTCTATTTCTTTATTTGCATATTTCAGTGTATTGGTGTTGCTTTTTTAAAGCTGGAATGAGATATTGTGTGAAATTAATTGAAATTTTCTTTCTGTTTGATTCTAGGATTACAATTTAATTTTCTATGAATGCAGTGCACATTCTGGCTACAATACCAAAAAGCCCCTGATTCACTTAGCTAGGTAAGAAGAAAACATAATCTATGCATTCTATATGTGCCTGACTTCCCTGTCACTGATGACAGAGTGGATTCTGTTTGTTAAATTAGTTTGATAGGAATTTACCATCATGAAATATTTGTTCCTTTTAAACTTGTCTGTAGCTTGACCCTGTTGCTCCAACTGAGCTTAGGTTTTAGAGTCCTGCGTAAGCTAGTAAAGCTCTGTATAGACCCAGAAACACCTGAACTTCTGCTAGGAAAGCTGAGGTCCTGGGATGTTGTGATAGTTCTTGCAGGAAGTTCTTGAAGGTTTGGAGAAATATGTTTGGAAATGGATGCTGCTGAGTCCTTGCAGCAGAACGTTGGATGTGCTTCTTTCTTCCCTTTGCTCATTACAGCTCAAAATCTCCTGCTTACCTGGGGGCTGCAAGAGAGAGAGAGTTGGATTTTTTTTAAGTTATATAAAAGCTAGGGGTAAAAATACAGGTAAATCTGTCCCCTCTGAACTACTTACAGAGGTGGAAACACTGGTAATGAATTTTCAGATATTGTTGCTATAGTTAGTGAGATTTTGTGAATTTTAGCTTTTTGATAAATGTCTAGGTAGCAAGATGGGATTTTGTTTTTCTCTAGCCTCAAAAATAACAGATGAAAGTCGCTGTTTTGAGTCTCCGTAATAAATGCTAACAATCGACACCGACTACATTTTTCTAACTGCATGAACAAAGGTGGTTTTGTGATGGAGCTGCCATAATTGTATTTTTTTGTTGTTCTTTAGTTCATAAAATTCTGTCATTTTCTGTTAATCTCTGGACAATTTTACAAGCATTGGGGAAATGTTTTTTGTCTTATGGGTGTTATTGACTTTTTCGCTGAAAAACATTGTTTCTTTCTCCAGGATTTTAAAGGAACACGAAGACAAAGTGAAAGAGAAAACCATTGAACTTCAATCTGATGTGAACAAAAATTCTTGCTGTGTCAGGACATGAAATGCTGGGGCATGTTTAGAGAAATGTCATACATTTATACGACACTACATGGCACCATCACATTTACATTGTCTTCCAAATTTTTCTTCTGCTGTATTCTGTGTATAGGTGTAAGTGAACTTTAAATTCCTTGTATGTTCTGATCTTCACTTTTACAAATATTGTCTTTAGTTAATTGACAATATTTGGCACAACAGCAGTCTTTTATTCTGGTTATGCCTAACACCACTAAATCCTGCTTTGTGATCAGCCTTGCAGAACCTGCTACATAATTAGTAATAAATAATTTTATAGGAAGATAACTACTTGGAATGTGAAGTAAATTATTACTGGTGTGGATGACCTATCTTCTGATTACGTCTGTTTATCTCAGTGCTCTTTAGATCCTGATTTGCTACTGAACTTTGTGACAGTTTTTAAAAAAATTGAAATAGGTAGCTGGTAGGTTGTTTAAAAGCAACAGACCAGCAATCACAAGGTATAAGGTGATATTTTAAAACTTAGTGCGAAATATATGTGAACAAAAGATTGAAGAACTATAAGGATTTTCATAAGTGGCATTAACTCATTTATACTAGACATTGTTGCATACAGGTCCTTGATAAGAAACCCTTTCTCCCACTTAGATGTGATGAATTAGGTGTGATTAGACAGGTCACTGAGATACCATACAGGGTTCCTGAGCTGTTGACAAATAAGCTAGCATGTTTCCATGATGAGGTGGTGCTATGCAATTATCTGGAAGGAATTGACTGGATGGCCTCATTCGATGATTTGAGGTCAACAGCTCAATGTCCAAGTGGCAACCAGTGGTGAGTAGCATTCCTCAAGGGTCGGTACCAGGAAGAGTGCTGTTTAACATCTTTGCTGGCAACATGAACAGTAGGATTGAGCAAGTTTGCCGACAACACCAAGCTGTGTGGTGTGGTTGAAGGAAGGGAAGGAATGCCAAGGGACCTGGACAGGCTTGAGAGATGGGCTCATGTGAACCTTATGAAGTTCAACAAAGCCAAGTGCAAGGTCCTGTGCACGGGTTGGGGCAATCCCAAGCACAGGTACAGCTTGGGCGGAGAATGGATTTAGAGCAGCCCTGCAGAAAAAGACTTGGGGGTGTTAGTTCATGAGAAGCTCAATGTGAGCCAGCAATGTGTGCTGGCAGCCCAGAAAGCCAACCACTTCCTGGGCTGCATCAAAAGAAGAGTGGCCAGCAGGTTGAGGGAGGGGATTCTGCCCCTCCACTCACTCTCTTGAGACCTCACCTGGAGTACTGCATCCAGCTCTGAGGCCCCCAACCTAAGAAATAGTGAGTCCAGAGGAGGGCCATGAAGATGATCAGAGGGCTGGAGCACCTCTCCTATGAAGACAGGCTGAGAGAGTTGGGGTTGTTCAGCCTGGAGAAGAGAAGGCTCTAGGGAGACCTTAGAGGAGCCTTCCAATATCTGAAGCGAGCCTACAGGTGAGCTGGAGAGGGTCTCTTTATCAAGGTGTGTAGTGACAGGACAAGGGGTAACGGTTTTAAATTGGAAGAGGGGAGATTTAGATTAGATATCAGGAAGAAATTCTTTCCTGTGAGTGAGACACTGGAACAAGTTGCCCAGGGAAGTTGTGGATGCCCCATCCCTGGAAGCGTTCAAAGCCAGGCTGGATGGGGCTTTGAGCAGTGTAGTCTAGTGGAAGGTGTCTCTGCCCATTGTGTGGGGGAGGGATGGAACTAGATAATCTTTAAAGTCCCTTCCAACTCCAACCATTCTATGATCTAGCTTACTTTTCAGAAACAGTAGACTCATGGGTATGCAGTACTTTGGCTAGTTAGTGTTTCACTCAGTACAAATCAGCCTGTGCTCTTCACCATATTTCACATGACTGTATTGCTTCATGTTGCAGAGCTTGCTCTGAACCTCTGCTTGGCTATGGTGTCCTGTAGAAGTCCCCAGGCAATCTTTGACCAACTTGAAGATTCAAATCAATTTGCTGTCATTAGTGCCGTTGGAAAAGGCATACCTACATAGGAAGTGCATTTCACTGGTGTAGTTGGTTGTAGTACAGAGCATACAGAGGACAGCTCTTTGTCTCCAAAAGTCTTTCACAGAAGGTTTCATGTCAGATGTTGGAGGCAGAATTTTCAGAAGTAGTAGATCCTCTGAGGAATATTTTGAGAAACTTTCCAACATTTAAGGAGTCAAAAATCTCACCAAAATCCCATGAGACATCACCATCTTTGGCAAAGTTAAGAAAAAATTCTTCCTCAAGTACCTAAATATGTGACTGATTTTTCAAAAGCATCTGCCACACAGCATTTCCATTTGGTTCAACCAGGGCCTGATAGCACTGAGACAGTGTTTGAGAAACTGAACCCATAGGGACATGTTTTAGAAAATCATGGCCCACCCTGAATGATAAGAAACTCAAATGTCATAATTACTTTTGGGAGCCTTTGTATAAATGAAAATAAGAAACTTTTGGGAGCCTTTATATAAATGAAAATAAGAAACTTAAGAGTGGGTCGCCCAGCCAGCGCATGATCAACAATTATTCCTGTTGGTATTTGTCTTCACTGCATCCATCTGTTGTGGTAAGCATTCAAGAATGATTGTTCATGATGGTGAACTTGTTGGGAAAATGGAAACCATAGTATAGTTTATTTCATTAAAATATCAAGTCAACCATAAATTTTATTACATGAGACAGATATTATGTTTTCAGTCAATTTTCTAAATCTTTGATATGTTTCAAAAAAGGTATTTTTCATTTCAATAATAAATCAATTTAAAACTAAAGATGAAAGTTAAGCACTAGCTTTAGAAGTAACTCTGTTTGGGGATAAAAACTTCATCAGTAATTAATTGTACTCTTGGAATTTCACTCTGATCAAAAGTATTTATCTAGTCCCAAGAACTATATGATAGAGGTTTGCAAATTTTCCCCTACAGCAATTCTTATATCCATACCAGCACTCAGATGCCCTTTCCTATGAGTTGGGATCCTTTCCCTATCAAGTGGAATAACCAGGATTTTCCTTCTCTCAGGAATGGTGGATGGACTAAGTAGCCCCGGATGAGCTGACATTTAGGGTTTTTTCTCTTGTTGATTCCTGAGAGTCTGCTCATCCAAATGAAAAAAACCACCTCCCCTTGATTCCAGTGAGGTGCTTAACCCCCAGAACCCAAAAGGAGTGAAATTATCAGCCATTAATGAAAATCAGTAGGCTTTCTGTTCACTTCCCAGGGTTGATTCTTGAAGTCCATTACTGGTTGTGGAGGGATGAGTCGCCTTGTCAACTGTTGCATGTTATCCATTATGGAAATCTTCTCAGAAATGAATCAGCTGTGTTCAGTCCTGCCTGGAGTTGAACTAATTTCGCTGCATTTCACTGAATTTTTAGAGTTCATCTAGTCCAACTCCCCTGCTGAAGCAGGATTGCCGAGAGCTAGAGCATGTAATGCAAACCCCTAATTTAAACCTCAGCAAAACCAACTGTTTATCCCAATTTCAATTTGGGAAGAAGTGTCATCAGTTGAAATATTGGCTTTGCTAATTGACTTTGAATGATCTATTCCCGCACAGTAGGGTGTTTCCTGCCCCATCCATATCGGAACCGGCAGTATTTCTTCCAACCTCTCTCAGTCACAGGAAGACAGTTTGAAGGCTTAATTTCAGCTTTACTGCCAGTGATTCTAGCCCCTCTAAACTCCAAATTCAGATCCTTAATTTTTTCATTCCCTGAAGTTCATCTTGATTTTGGAGGAAGGTGACATGTGAGGTGGATCTTTATGTGATTTCTACGAGATCATTTTTATTTGAGCATCTTTTAGTGTGCGCTGAGACTCTAGCAGAATATACACAGCTTGAGGGTAGACAATGCTAAGGAGCAGCTGAATGCTGGGATGAAGGGGATTTCTTTCTCTTTGTCTACTGGAGCCAAATCTGGTGAGGTCTAAGACGCAGGAAGTGTCTCCCATCTCAGACTGATAGCTGTGGTGGCTGCTGTTCCTTTTTGCAAATCCAGCCAAAACCCCAGCTGAGTACATTTGGCAAAGGTGCAGATACACACACACAACACTAATGCCATCAGGCACACAGACAACAGAGAGAGCAGTGTCTTCACTCCTTGTCACCCCTATACTCACAAAAAGTATTCCCATAAATAGGGGAACAAGTAGCCCAATCCTTCTCTGCCTTTCCGGCTGATCAAGATTGAATTTTGCTGGTGAAAACATACACGTACACGACTTGTATAAATTGCAGTGCTCTCTCTCCCCCTCTGCCCTCCCTCTCTCCCCAGGATCATGCAGAAACTTGGTAGAAACAAGATCTAAGAAAAAGGACTGGATAGCCTGCAGTTACAAGGTACATGGCTCAGTCAGATAAACTCTGACCAGCAGTTTGCTTGCATACAACTGGCCCCTTTTACTCTACCTTCTCCTGATTTTTTTTTCTCCATGATTGTTCTTCCTCCATCCACCTTGACCCCTCCATTTCTTTGCCCTTCATATCCCAAAGAAACAACTTGCCCCTAGTTGCTTTTTCCCCATTAGTTCCAGTTTTGCTACATCTGTACCCACACACATTTTATATTTCCTCTACCATTACCTAGGTCACCTTGGCTTTACATGGTATTATTGATATAATTACTTAGGTGCTGCTGGCCTGGCAAGTTTCCACTCCCAAAAAAGTCCCTACTATTCCCTTCCAATTATCTGTGAAGTTAGGCATTAATTTATCGTATAGACCTGTGAAGTCAAGCTATTGCTCACAGTGCTATCTGTAATATTATCAGCTGCTCACTCTGTTATTTGTTATGTGCAGAGTTTCTCGTGGTCTGGTTGGTTAGCTCAACTTCAGGCCAGGTCCTGGTCATCTGTCTACACACCTAAACAAGCAGCAATCATTTGCTGAGTAATGCTCACAGAAGAGAGGTATGACTGACATGCTCCAAGGCTCTACTTCTGGAAAGATTCTACTGGCCACATGGTCATCAAACTGGTGTGGGAATTGGCAATTTCTAATTTTCCTTGATGCTATAACTGATCCTCTGTGGTACTGGGCTGCTATCTTCTGAGTCTCCACCAGGGTTTTACAGCTCTTGTCAATATTTTTCTCAGTTCCGTCAGAGCTGTTATCAGGATGTTATGGGAGACAGTGTCAAAAGCCTTGCTAAAGTCAAGGTAGACAGTGTCCACTGTTCTCCTCTCATTCACCCATGGCATCACAGAAAGCTATCAGATTGGTCAGGTATGATTTCCCCTTGGTGAATCCATGGTTCACCACTTCCGATGACCTTCTTCTCTTCTACATGCTTGGGGATGACATCCAGGATGAGCTGTTCCATCACCTTTCCAGGGATGGAGGTGAGATTGACTGGCCTGTAGTTTCCCAGGTCCTCCTTCTTGCCCTTTTTGAAGACTGGCATGACATTAGCTTTCCTCCAGTCCTCAGGCACCTCTCCTGTTCTCCATGACTTTTCAAAGACGATGGAGAGCAATTTTGCAATATCATATGCCAGCTCCCTCAGTATTTGTGGGTGCATCCCGTCAGGGCCCACAGATTTATTGGTGTCAAGTCTGCCTAAATGATCTCCAGCCCGATCCTCCTCGTTCAAGGGAGAGTCTTTCTTACTCCAGGCTCTAGGGTTCCTGAGGGCTGGCCTTAGCAGTAAAGACTGAAGCAAAGAAGGCATTCAGTAACTCCACCTTCTCTGCATCCTCTGTCAGCAGGGCACCCACCTCATTCATCAGCAGGCCCATGTTTTCCCTAGTCTTCCTTTTACTGCTGGTGCCCTTGAAGAAGCCCTTATTAGTCAGCTAAGCAGTGCTTCTTTCCTTGCAAACACTGAAGAGGGAAGTGCTTCAAACACGTTCAGCTATTCTGAAAAACTGTGTTTAGCTTCTGCAGTCATCAGTCTCCTTCCAGCGCCCTTTCTGCAACGTGCTCCTCCCGAGTACAATAATCATTGCAATTCTTTTCCCATTCCCAGAAGAATTCAGACTCGGAGGGGCTTTTTCACTGGAAATGAATGGTTTTCATCGGCTGAACAGGAAGGGAGTAGGGAAGCCAGAGGAACCGAGACATTCTAACAGAATAATACGTGGCTCTGAGTATTACTCAAGTACTCTCGTAATACTTGAGCTGCCGTTTGCGTGTCTGTGGGTGATGAGCAGTGAAGACTCTGCTCTCTGTGTTTTCTGTGTGGCTGATGGCATTAGTGTTGTGTGTGTATCTGCACCTTTGCAGTGTGTACTCAGCTGGGGTTTTGGCTGGACTTGCAAAAAGGAGCAGCAGCCACCACAGCTATAACACCTCTATGACATACTGTGTTGTGCCCCGGGTTTCCACGTTCTCTCTCGTGCCAGCTTTATCTCATGTGTTGTGAGATTTGTGTTCTTTTGCTCTGAGCACACAAGTCTTTTCCAGGTCTTTCGCTGCCGTATCTAGCTTCATCTATTTTTGCTGTTTTCTCAATGACCGCGTTGCAAAAATGAACATTATCAGCTTTGGAAAATCACAGCCTTCCCTATTTGCAGGATTCGGTGCTCCTGCAGCGTTAAATTTAAACCTTGCCTTCGCAGAGCAAATGAAGTATATGAATTAGGACTGTGAATATTGCTGTATCTGTATAGCTGTTATTAAAGCTCAGGTGCCATCTTTTTCAGGGGAGGAAAGTACAGGGTGGGTTTGCGACTCACCGTCCCTCCTTCTTTTTGCCTTTTATAAGTCATTAGAGCTCTGCAGTAAACCAGTTTAAGTTACTGCCTTGGCAGAATATGAAGCAAAAAAAAAAAAAAAGGCAGAGTTTTCTTCTGCATTACTGAGCTGAACTAGCCCAGGAAAATCTGACAAATACTGGAGCTAGTGGGAGGATATGGGTGGAAATACACAGCTAAGATTACAGTTTCGAGAAAAGCAGTCTAGAGGGGTGGGCAGCCCATTTTCAGTAGAAGCAAAGTGTTTAATTGTCTCATCTGTTTGTAACTTCATCTTTAAATACAGATAAGTGGAACTGGATGCGAACCAGTTCTTGATTCTCAGGTGGCTTCGGGGGCCAATGCTGAGCTCAGTATTGCTGCAGCCAGACACCAGCTTGGATACCTCTGTTAGGGGCTGAAGAACCTCAAGACAAGGATTGCATAGCTCAGAGATATAGCACTCAGCTGCAAAGCTCGGTGTGGTTCCCCCGTGAGTGTGAGTGCACTGCTTTATTTCTGCATGGCCTTGCTTCCCATCGTTACAGGTGCAAATGACTGAACTACCTTGTACTGCGCTACAAGGCAGTTTTCATCAAAGTCCTTTAAATTTAGACTATTAAGGCTTCTCAGTTGTCATAGCAACTCTGTATCGTATGGTTTTGCATTATGAAGCTGTAATAAGACTGTTGCTCATCCCTTTGAAATAAGGCATAAATCACTAATGCAGCTTCTCAGTGACAGGACTTCTTTAAGTATTATTCTAACAGAGAAACCGATTTGCATTAAATGGCATGTCTGTCAGCAAGAAGGGACTAACGAATTATAAGAGTGAAACTTTATACATGTATGCTTTAGACATTTTTATTTGTAATCACCTCCTTAAAGTCACCTTCTACGTTGAAATGCATTGGTGTCATTAAAAGCCCCAGGGGAGGTTGTGCAAGGAATTACTGAACTCAGATAGGATGTCTGAAGCTCTGGCTTTTGTCATCTCCATGCCCCATATAAGCTGTGCTCTACAGAAGTTGGGTGCTACTGACGTCAAGGCAAATGGAGAACATACACACAGGTGATTAAGTTGTGGAAATTTTGTTTAATATTTGTTCCTCATTGACATGATTCTTAGGGATGTGTAGAACAGTGGCTGAAGTATCTTTCTAGCGTTGCTGTGGAGACGATGCAGCTGTGCAAACACTTAGACTTCTGTAGGGTGCCATTGGTCAAGAAAATGGAGTCATACAAAATCAGCATTACAGACATCTATCCAATGATTAAAAATTAGGTCTCAAAATATAATGCTAAATAAGCAAGGCCTGGTCTATCATGAAGAGGAATGTGTTCTATCAGATCTGTCGATAGCTTGTAAAATCTCCACCCGTGGAAGTTTTCAGGGCAAGTTTTACACAAAGCTACAGTGATTTGATGTAGCTTTAGGGAAAGTTCACTCGGAGCAGTAAGTTGTAAGGAAACCTTGGAGGTTTCTAGTCCAACCAACATTTCTGTGGTACAGATGGGAAAAAAACAGATAATCTTTGAGTCAAGCAAACCATGCTGTGTGTCTGGCTAAGAAGGAGGATCCAGACAACTACAGGGATGGTAAGCGGAATTTCTAGGAAAGTGATGGAGCAAGTGATCCTGGAAAGCATTTCCAGACACGTGAAAGACAAGGTGGCGATCAGGAATAGTCCGTATGGAATTGGGAAAATTGTGCTTAATGAACCTGATAGTTTCCACAGTGAGATGTCTAGCTTGGTGGATGAGGGGAGAGTCATGGATGTTGTAAGGCTTTTGACACCGTCTCCCATAACATCCTCATTGACAAGATGACAAAGTAGAGATTAGAAAATTGTACAGGAGATTGCTTTGAAAACTGGCTGAATGAATAGAGCCTAGAGGGACTAAAGAACAGAAAGCTCAAGAGGGATCTTATTAGTGTGTGTAAATAACTGATGGAGGCAGAGAATGAAGAGAAGGGAGCCAGGCTTTTGTCCAGAGTAATATAACAAGAGGCTACAGGCACAAATTGAAACCTGTGAAATTCCATCCGAACACAAGAAAATACTTTTCTTTACCATGGAGGTGGTCAAACACAGGAATAGCTTTCCCAGAAAAGTTGTGGAGTGTTGGCAATATTCAAAACCCGACTATAAACAGTCAGGGACAACCTGCTCCAGCTTGTCCTGCTTCAGCAGTGGGGTTGGACAGGATGGTCTCAAGAGACTGGTAGATCACAGTGGTGATTTTTGGCTCCTGAAATTCTGACTGTACACAATGTTCAAAGCCCCATGGTACTAGCAGGATCTCCAGGTTGACTTGATTTATCTTTACTCCCACAGACTAGTACGTGAGTGTGGACCATAATAAAAAGAACACGTGACACACAGGCAAAGAAGAGATGAGGGCAGCTTAGAAGAAAAGTTTGGGTTTGTTTTCTAAGCAAATGCCCTTTTTCTGTATATCACTAAACTACAAGCTAGAAACATAATTTCCTTCATCTCAAGGTGAAGGAAAAGAAACAGCATATTTTGCTTTAATCAGGTCTCATCAGCTAATGACATTGATTTGTCATGCCAGTAAATGTGAAAAATATGCCACGATGATGATAAAGTACCTCTGGTAACTGGTCAGCATTACAAGTTACTGTTTACAATGAGTTATGTATGCCTTTTTGGACTACCATTTCATATTTGTGCATCAAAATGGTAGTGTGTGTATGATTTGTGATTAAATTCTGTTGTGCTCTTAACACAGGGGTCCATTTCTGGTTCTAGGGCTGTGTTGTACTGGAAGTGTGATGGTTCATTTGAGTACATGGAAATGGCAACACACGAAAGCACAGAACTGAACTGCAAAAGAGGATTTTCTGTTTTCCACATGAGGATTCATGGGTCAGCTCAGGCTTGATTTTGCTGACTGCCGTGCTCCTAAAAGACCATGTTTGATGATTCAGAGGAATGGCTTGGATTGTAGCCCAAACCTGCATGTTCTGTGAGGAAGTAAGATTGATTTTTGGTTGTAGTTGTCATCTCAAAGCTAACAGTTTCTTTCCGTTTCACAATCACACCACAGTTCTCTTCAAGCTTCCACAAAAAATGCTGTCTTCATGAACATTTATATCCACTGTTGTGTTCCACTGAAAAATGAGAAAAATATCAAACATACTAGGAAAAGGGAATGGGAAAGGAGTCAGGGAAATTGTATCAGTGCCTGCAGAGAGTGGAAAGACATATAAAGAGAACAGCAGAGATTGTAACAATTTTGAGATCATAAAAATCATTTTCCTTTCCCTTCAACAGTATCTGGACTTTGGTATAATTTTTTGTCTAAAGGACGGGTGCTCTGCTTTAGCAGTCTTCTGTGAGCAGTCATCTGCCTTTTTCTCTGTCTCAGCTATCTATAGCATGTCTTTTTTTACCCTTTTTGTGTCTCTCTCCAGAAGCAGCAGATATTTTCAGGGAACAGTCTTGTTCCCTGTAGGCATTGCACTGCCCTGGATGACCTCAGTCAACATACAGTGCAGAAATACCAATATTCTGGGGAACATCTAGCTGATGATTCATATTCTCATTACTCAAAAACAGTATATGAAAAATGAATTTAAAGTGATGTGTTTTTTTCCTTTTACAATGAGGCTATTAGAAAACAAACATACTGTTACATCAGATCTGTAAGCAGTTTTGTTTCTTTAGATACTTTTGAAAAAATATTTGTAAGTGCTGTAAATTCACACATAATTTTTAGGAAGTTTAGATCTGATCTAAAAGGCTTGTTTTCCCCCCACCTGCCTATGTGCTTTGGGGGTTAACATCTGAGATAGATAGTCTCTGAGAAATGTTGAAAGGAAATGTTTCAAAAAAAGACTAAAAACCTCTCACTTTTCCAGTTGGAACCAGTCTATGAATGCTTAATGCCTATTGAAAAAAAAGATCAGCTGGCTGTGTTGTACGTTAGAACTAGGCAAGTCCACACACTGCCATAAACTTACACCTTATATGCCAATCTGAAAATTACCCATAAAATGTGTCCTTCGTGCCACCAACACAACATGGTAAGAGGACCTGAAGTTCTCTTTAATTAGTCACCCTTGGAGTTATGTTCTTTGCAAAATCCTTAGAGATATATTTGTTGAGCAGTGTGTAACAGCAGCAACATATACCTAGCGTCAGTTAGAAGGAAACAAAGGGGTAGGGGGGCATTACAGGTGAATAGATTGCTGTAATTCAGATGAAAGGCTAGGATGTAATTAAGGGTTGTATAGGGAAGACAGGAGCTGCCATGAGGGGACTAATTGTATGGGGAGTTTACAGTGAAAACAGGGCCAGGCACTTCTCAGAGACAAATAGGAAAAGAACAAGAGCCCACGGTCCCAAGTGATAATAACAGAAATTCCAGTCGAACATAAAATGCTTTCTTGTGAGATTAGCACAACCTTGCAATGGCTGCCCAGAGAGGCTGCGGAATCTCTGTTCTCCTAAATGTTCAGGACTTGTCTGGACAAGGCCCCGAGCAATGTAAGTTATCTCTGAATTTAGCCCTACTCTGAGCAGTTAGACTAAAGACTTCCAGAAGTCTTTTCCATTACCAATTATTCTAAGATTCTACGAGTTTCTATACCAAAATAACTCCAGCTACTGTTTTGCTGTCCCCTTTGCATTTTGAATGCCTTCTTTCTTCCCCCTTATCTCAGCCATCCTCTCCGTATATAGCCAGAGTCATCTCCTGGGGCTGAAGCAGTCTGTTCTTAGTCAACTGAGAAGGGAGTTCTGAGCCCCTGTCTCCACCTGAACCGTCAGACTGATAGGAGGTAGACCACTGGTGCCTTCCTGCTCCACCACAAGTCCTGCAAAAACCAAACTAAACCAAAACTGTGAAACTTTAATAACATACGGCGAGGGCTAGTTGGTGCTGGGAATAAAAAAATATACGTAAGAAGACAGTCATACTATGCTGGTCTGTAGAGAACCTTAAGAACATAGAGTGGCCTTCTTAACACTAGGAAGAACCTCCCTAGTACTACAAGCACTGCAAGTGTGAATTGCACACTTTGCCTTTTAGAGGCATGCTCAGTGTCTAGATTTTTTGGATGCTCCTTTGTGTTTCCCTGAGAGTAGTTCAATAGTTTTGCTTTAAGATTAAAGTCAGGGTAGAATTGACCTCTTTTCTCCAGTTGTTACTCATCAGGGACAATCTTTTATGTCCATACTCTATTTCAGTTTCTTTCTTACGCTCTGTCCTCAGCTCAGGATCTTCTTTTCCTGTCAGTGGGAAGGAAAAGGCAAACTTTAAACATCATGTTTCAGACATCAATGGTCATTTTGCCATTAGTATTTTAATGTAGAGCTTTGAAAAGCTTGGCTTGGGTTCAACCCTGGAAGCCATGATAGACCCTCTTATTCAGGCCTTGGGAAGATTAGGCTCAGAAGCTGTGGTAGTTACCCACACTTGAGGGATATCTGAGGAAAACCTGTTGACTGCACCTGGCCTGCAGGATCTTTGCATATCTGTTTCACTAATGCTGACATCAACAGATCCTACGTACGCTGAACTCATCGATGCTTTCAAAACCTCAGTGGTAGGTTACCTCTATCATGGCACTGGAAGCCTATATTTTCTTTTTGGTCACTGTGATTTGAAGATACTCAGCATTGCAGTAGGCAATTCTCAGTTCTTTCCGTGGCAGAGAAATGTGATATGCTTTTGATGTGAAGAAAAGCATAAGCTAATTTCCTGCGGCTGAATGTGACTGAAATCTGGTCATCACCCCAGAACTGTGCTATTAACAATATCAGGAAGGACTAAATCTTGCCACACTGCAGTGAATGGGCACCTGTAGTAAGAAGACCTACATTTCACTGCCATTGGGTGAAAGATGAGGCAGAAAAGGCAGCACACAGCAGTGCTTCACACCTCTCAAACTGGTTAATGAGCTGACCTGCTCATTAAGTTTTCTTGCTGCTTTTTGTCAGGCAAAAATGACACATTTTTAGTAAAGGCAGGCAAACCCGATTAGCTTTTTTTTCTTTTTTGGGGGGGTGACTTTTTTTTTTTAAACAAGTTGGGTTCCCCCCCCCCCTTCTTTATTATTCTTTTAATATTAAAGATATTAAAGATTCGTGCAATGGGCAAGAGAAGTGGATCGTTTGAAGTGCCGACAAAGTGTAAGTTAGACAAAAAGAGCAAGAGTCTTTCCTCTTTCGGTTACAGTCAGCTCAGTGATTACTGGCAAAGAAAAAGAGGAAAACATTGTTTGATTATCTGTATAAATGGAGGGGACTGAGAAAAAAATCTGTTAGCTTTCTTTGCCTTAAAGTTCTAGAATCAGAGAAGTGTTAGTAGAATGACAGCAATATTTGACAGATAAAATTCTAGGCATTTTGTGAGGCTAGTTGTTAAATAAAAGTGCTTTAAAACAACAGTGATGAACTACACTGCAAACAGTCTCTTTTACTGCTGAATTACAGTTTAATTTCATTCTACAAAGACACCGTGTGATACACTTCCTAGACCATAATCTTTAGACCATAAGAAAACGGAGGCACTGTACATTTTCTGTGAAGGGAAAAATAATAGAAATAGGTTTCTAGAAAGGGAAAAGTTGACAAAATACTGGCCAAACACATCTTCAAGTATGCTTTATTTGCAGGTAATTAAAAAGATTTTTAGGCAAAAAACTAGCCGATTTCATCCAATACATGATGGGACATGGTTTAGTGCCGAATGCTAGACAGACTGGAAAATGGGTAGATATGACCATAGATAGATAGGTAGGTAGATAGGATGTAGTTTTTGGTGAATTATATGTGATTAAATGGTAAACATTCATCTAGTAAAAAGACTTGATACATATGTATGAAGAATTTTAAGCAGTTAATATTTTAACTATATGCAGGAGATATTGTAAGAAAAACAAGGGGTGTAAAAGGAATTAAGAATAAGAGAAGCTACAGACATTGTAGTAATATCAGAAGCCATAGACATTTTTTTTAAAGACATTAGCTTGTGCCTGCAAGTCACTGTACTCTTGAGAATAGTATTTGCAATTTAAAACCTATCTATCTAAAACATCACCAAAAGGAAACACTAATTCCTATTTTTTGAAAATTATTTCGTATTAAGAATCTTGCAAAGAACTGAAATATGGCAAGGCCAAGAAACATGAATTACCCACCATTTCAGAGACTTTGCATTCATCACATTTAAATACTAGGTGTCTGATTTCAGAAGGTCTCATGCAAAATCCAGCTATAAAAAAATTCACCACAGAATATTTTCAAGGATAAAAAGCTAGTGTTTTTTAAAGCTCTAACAGACATCCAGTTGTGAAGGTGAATTTTAAAATTAATGGTCCGCATTTTCCAGAGGACATTCAAAAGAGAGTTGCTGAGCTTTCTGTAAATGCCCAGCTCTTATCTACACTTTGCATGGAATATTTACCAAAGCTGCACTTTGGACACTTAATGGAATATATCACTGCCTAGAGTAGTGCCATCACTGTCTTTCCATAACGGCATAATGAGAATTAAATAATCACAAAACAAATTCCTAGTATGAAATTACTTTTTTTTTCCCTCATATAGAATATATATATTCATTTATATTGAGTATAAGTCCAGTAATACTATCACAGTAATGTGCTGTAGTGGTCTTTCATAGTAAGAAAACTGCCTTAATCATCTTTAACATGCAAAGCTTGGAAGAACCAGAAATTCACAGTAAGTAGTACAATTTGTATATGCATCTTCTGCCATCCTAAAGTTAACCAGAACACTCAAGACTGTTGCTTATTTTTCCTATATGTTTGACAAAAGCTACAGTTCTGTATACTGTACATTCACAGTGGGATATCAGCCCCCTTGTATTATCTGCAAGAAGGATCAGATTACCACTTTCCATCAGAGTAAGCATTCTAGTAGAATTTAACATAATAATCTTGTGAACAGTTGTTCCTAGCTTGAAGTTCAGCAGTTCAGGACTTGATAAAATTCTCCTTTTCATCTCTCTGAAGGGCTTCCTGCTAGCGCATTTTGTAGTCATTAGATACTGACATTTCACATAGCTGTCCTTTAAAATCCAAGTCTACTGTGAAATCCAGGTCACGCTGTAAAAAGATTTAAAGGTAACACGTAAGTGAGACCGTAAGTTTAGTTTATGAGTTCAGTTGTCATTGCTCGGGTTGAAAAGAACTGCAGATTCAAGAAATACCTGCTGTGTTTTCTACCTTCCTTTGTTTTTAAATGTTACTAACACTGAAAAAGCAGGATATAGGATGTGTAATAGCAGTCACCATACAATCTCTGTCTAGGGCATATTTCTGTGTTCTTCTTAAGGCTGATTTAGTGTCCTGGTTACAACTAGGAAGCTTCTGAAATGCTGTGCTATCATGTGTATTCTATAACAATCTTTTTAGGGTATCTCCCATTGAGATGCTCTTAATCTAGGGTAAAGGGCTTTCCCACTAGGAGTTCTTCCAGAAGAAATCTAGTAAACTTCCCATTGTAGAGAAGCTCTCAGTCAATTTTTGTCTTCTAATGACATGTTTTTTGGAAAAAGGCACTACGTAGCCCAACAAAACAAAGCTTTTGAAAGCTTGTAGAGCTTTCAGAAGAACAAAGCACTAACAAATCCTTTTGAACCAAGGTGGTCTCTCTGTCTCATCATAACTGTCAAGAACACAGTAATTTTAGCACCTAAATCTGCATTCAGGTGCTTGCTGCTGTGCAAATAAATTTGAAATATTTTATTCATTTTCCCCTCAAAAGAAAATTGGTACATTCAGCCCCAAAGAAATTGTTCCAGTCCCCCAAGGACAACATAAAGGTGGCAAACAGACTTTTCCCCTCTACTTTCATAGCAAGTGGTAGTTTCAGGAGTGAATGTGTTTGTTTTAATGCCAAGTTTATTATGGTTTTGTTTCTTTTCCTGTGTCAACACTACTGTGAAAACCATATTCAATCTATAGTTGGTACAAAAAAGGAAAAGTAATGCCAAAAAAAAAAAAAAGGAAGGCAATGAAATGTTAAATATTTGCTGCAATATTTCATTAATTACAACAACTGCATGGATTATAACCTGGATTATAACCAGGTTATTTTAATGACTGTGTGTTGTAATAGGAAATTAAGAGATTCTTCTCAAGGTTTTTGGCAGAAAATGGTGCCACTTTTTCCCCAGAAGCCATACTTCTCATGGTTTTTGCTCTTCTACGCAGGCATGGGTTGTCAATCAGACCATGTCTCGTCCATCAGACCATGTCTCGTCCATCAGACCATGTCTCATAGTCTCCTTACAAGTTAAAAGAAGCACTGAATAACTGACATACTTGGTGAGGGATTCAGCCCGTAGCAGAGAAATTGAGGAAGTTTTCACCAGTCATGACAGTGTGATATCTATCCATCATGCTTTAGTCTTAAATAAAACACCTGTGTTTTCTGTGGAAAGTCACAATTTTTAAAGAACCATATCCCTTGATTAGTGAGTTCAAGTACTTTTGATCAGTGAGTTCGTATAGACATTCAGCTGAAATCTCTTAACTTGATTTCCTAAAGAAGTGTTCTTGGGCCCTCAGTGGGAAATCTTACTATAGGTATGGAGCTTCCTCTTGATCATCCTGTGTTGGCAGAAGGGATCTTACCACTGATTTTAGTGATGGTATGAAGAGACCCTTGCCTGCTCGTGTCACAAAATTTGAACCAAGCTGATTGCAGAGGGCAGCTGACTTGGTGATGCACTTGAATCATTTCTTCCTTGCCATGCTAGCTTGTTTGCAGGCTGAGTCCTGTAACATTAGCACTGCATTATCATTGCTCTCACCAGCTTTGGTGAAGCTGCAGCTAGAGCTGTTACTAAAAATATGAATTTAGAGCCTTTAGCACGCTCACTGTTTGGTTTGTATGCATTTTATTTACTGCTGGTGATAGTTTGTGATCAATAGAGTTGCAGTTAGAATCAGTGATGCTGACTCACCACATTTTTTGCATTTGGTTTCATGGATATAGTCCCATAGATTTCTTCTCCTCGTCTGACGGTTAAATAGTCCTCTAAGTAGAAGACAGTTTGCTTCCAGTGAGTATAGGGAGCATCAGGTGCTAAAAAATATATATGAGTATTATTTGTAGAAATTTCATCTTTTTCTTACGAATCAAATTAAGACTTGGGAACAATTGAAAATAGCCTTTCTTCTCATAAAATGCTTTAACTTAAATGCTATACTAGCAAACAGGCTTTACAACAAAACAATTCTATTGAGTGTCAGTGAGTTATCTTCTGGTTTTTACTGGAATATGTCAGATGTGAATCATACCCAGCAAGAAGGATTCCACAAAGGGGGATACTGGGCGTGACAGGCACTTTTTTGATGCTTTCCTTTCAACCCACATACATTCAAATAGGGGAAATCTGTACCACTACATGCTTTAAAAGTCAGAAGTCTAAATTAGTTCAAAAAACAATTACACAAAACCATGAAAGAAAGGTTCATCAAAAACTACTAATTACAATAACACATATGAAAACTTCGACTCATGATCCCGGAACAGCAGATTTTATAGTTTCCAGGAGGATTCAACTGGGGAAAGGGCACTTGCACCTTGACCTGGTTTTGGACTTTTTAAAGGCATATGCTATGGGAAATTTGCCAGAGATGAATACTGGTCTAAATTAATTTCTAGTCTTGCTTAGTAGAATCACTTTGATGACCTTCTGCTATTTCAGGATTTTATTTCACTTATTTATTTTTATTTCTGATTTAAATTCAAATCTTGAGCAGTGGGCAATGAACTTGCATTGGTTACTTCTTGTTCCTAGCATTCTTGCAGTTAAGAGCATCTAGAAACCCAAGAATAGCTGTACAATTTCAGACACTTTCTGATGTGGCAAAAAAGCTCTGATAAATTTATTTTTTTTCCATTTGTTCCCCCAGTCACATTTTTGATGCAGACAAAGGCCCACTGTGTTGAATCATGCTAATAATATCTTAATACTATTTAATAAAACAATTATCTCATTTGAACACTGATCTTTAAAAAATATTTGGCTTTAGAAAGTGTTTGCAACTGGGGAAATAATGAAGCTTTTTAAAAAACTGTCAGGACAGGAATTTTTAACAGCTCTTTTTTTTCCAAAATTCTAGAATCAGAAGACTGATATAAACAAACTTTTGTTAGACTCTGTGTTGGCAAACTGGCATCTTCCAAAAAAAAAAAAAGTGTTTTACCAGTTAATTTTTGACTATGTGTTTAGACAGTTTTAATAACTGTTAATCTCAATTGCTAAATGGAGAGATCTTCTTTTAGCAGCTCAGATCCAGACTCTGTTTTCCATTTGGATGTGTCTCTCTAAAATTTCTAACTGAAAACACGTTAGACCAAAACTTAATTGAACTTATATTTTAAGTCATAACTGCTATCCTGTACACGCAGATGTACGTGTGCACATGCCCTTATGCAGAGTTATACTCCTTGGAAAAGCCTGACATATCTGGAAACTTGTGCTCCATGAACCAGGTGTATGTGTGTGGAATGTGGGTACAGGTCTTCAAGTCCACTTCAAATCATACACTTACTTTCTTCATAGTTAAAAAAAAATGGCATATCGATGAAGTATCACTTCCTCATGTCCTACAAACTCGGATGTGTTACTGAATTCCCTAGAGCTTTGCCAACAGACACTAGCTGAGAATCCAGACCAGTCTTCTAGACAGTTACAGAAGGCCAAATGACCTTTTTATGAGGTGACTCGTTTCACACCTACCTTATATGATGTGCTGAATAGAGATAGAGAACCACTTCCCTCAGCCTCCTGTCTACACTCGTGCTAATGCATGTCAGGATGATTAGCCAGATTTGCTGCAAAGGTATACTTCTGGCTCATGTTCAGTTTGTTGCTCACCAGCGTCCAACAACTTTTCTAACAAAGCTGATTTACACCCAGTTGGCCCAAGCAATAGCATAGAGTTGTTTGGTTCCAGCTGCAGGACTTTGCATTTGGCTTTGCTGAGCTTTATAAGGTTCTAATCAGCCCATTGTGAACCTGTGTAGGTCTCTCTAAACAGCAGCCCTTTCTCTCCAGCCTATGCTCCTCCCGGTTTGGGATCATTAACAAATTTGCACTGATCATGAACACAGTGTGCTCTGTCCCATGGTCCACATTGTTAACAAAGATGTGGAACGGTACTAAACTCAAT
Source organism: Tringa tobata (assembly GCA_033628505.1). Lineage (NCBI taxonomy): Eukaryota > Metazoa > Chordata > Aves > Charadriiformes > Scolopacidae > Tringa > Tringa tobata. The sequence goes on from JAHREE010000286.1 coordinate 2,642,761, forward strand.
GTTGGTCACCTGTTGGATGCTACTAGTAACTGGCCTCTGGTTTGGCTTTGCTGTTTGACACATTTTAAGCCAATTTTTCACCCCTGTTATTGTTCACTTATCCAGTCTGTATCTCACCAATATGCCATGCAAGGTTCTATAAAAGGCCTTGCTAAAGTCAGGCTATACAACAGCCACTTCCCTCATCCACACAGCTGGTCATCTAGAAGGCAATCATGTTGGTCAGGTATAATTGCCTTCAGTAAATCCACACTAGCTGCTCTCAATCGTCTTCTTGTCCTTCATATAGCTGGAAATTGTTTCCAGGTGGATTCGTGTCATAGCTTTCCCAGGAGCTGAGGTGAGGTTGACTGGCCCTTAGTCATAGTCAATGCACACTGCTTGCTGCACTTCTTAAAGATGGGTGTGATAGCTGCCTTACCCCACTCCCTTTCCCCCATCACCATGACCTTTTAATGATACTAGAGGGTAGCCTTCCAGTGACATGGATTAGCAGCCTCAGCGTGCTTGGATGCCTCCTGGCTGGTCCTATGGACTTTTTTAAGCTTCTGTAGTCCTGATGGCATACCTTGAGGCACAACTCATATACTACAAGTTTCATGGTATGAAAAAACTACTTCTCCAACATCTGCAAGGCACTTCTTCCATTACTTTGGGTATTTTGAATAGCAATTAACCCCTCCACATAAACAGTACTTGTCTTAGTGCAGTTAGAGGGTCATCCCATGGGACCCAGAGGAAACCCTGGACCAAGTACCATGCAGAGTCACCACAATCAATTGGTTCCCTGGGCTTATGAGTGGTCCCTATTATCTGCTATAATTGGTGATATGGCTGTAGCATCATTTAGAATCGTAGAATCATCTAGGTTGGCAGGGACCTTTAAGATCATTGAGTCCAACCATCAACCTAACTCTGACAAAACCACAACTAAACCATGTCACTAAGCACCATGTCTACCTGCCTTTTAAATACATCCAGGGATGGTCATTCCACCATTTCCCCGGGCAGCCTGTTCCAATGTTTGATAACCCTTTCAGTGAAGAAATTTTTCCTAATAACCATCCTAAACCTTCCCTGCCATAACTTGAGGCCATTTCTTCTTGTCCAGTTATCTGCTACTTGGGAGAAGAGATTGACCCCCACCTCACCACAACCTCCTTTCAGGTAGTTGTAGAGAGCAATAAAATCTCCCCTCAGCCTCCTTTTCTCCAGACTAAACAACCCCACTTACGCTCCTCATAGGACTTGTTCTCTAGGCCCCTCACCAGCTTGGTAGCTCTCCTCTGGACTCACTCCAGCACTTCAAGGTCTTTCTTGTAGTGAGAGACCCAGAACTGAACACATTGTTTGAGGTGGGGCCTCACCAGTGCTGAGTACAGGGGGATGTGATCAGTTCCCTAGTCCAACTCACCACACTATTTCTGACACAGGCCAGGATGCTGTTGGCCTTCTTGGCCACCTGGGCACACTGCTGGCTCATGTTCAGCCGACAGGTGACCAACACCCCCAGGTCCTTTTCTGCTGGGCAGCTCCAGCCACTCTTTCCCAAGCCTGTAGAGCTGCCTGGGGGATGTTGTGATGTAAGTGCCAGCACTTGGCCTTGTTGAACCTCATCCCATTGGCCTCGGCCCATCAATCCAGCCTGTCCAGATCCCTCTGTAGAGCCTTCCTACCCTCCAGCAGATCAACAGTCCTGCCTACCTTGGTGTTGGTTCAGCCTGTTCAGAGCCCTCTGTACAGCCACTTTGATTTGCATCAAAGAAGACCAGAGTGAAATTTGGTTTTAGTAGAAGCGCTTGTCAAAACCACACAAACAACTTGGACTTGATAATCTTAAGAATTTGGCTTTACGTGGATATCTGACTAGCAGCTCTTCCTCATTTGCATGCAATGGCATCCAACCTTTTTTCTCTGGTGCGCCATACAGCCTACTAGAGAAGTTAGTTACTGAAGTAAGACATTCAGAGAACTGGCAGTAAAGCTGAGAAAAACATTCAATAGCAGAAATGTAGTATTTGCCAAGTGACGGGAGACAGAATTTGGAGACAAAGGAAGCCTTTCCACACAGGCTTCCAAGAAGGCTGAGCCACCAGCAGCTCAGAGATCTACTTGCTGAAAGAATTATGACAAAGGGCAAGTCATCAAAGTTGAAAGGATCCTAAAATGGGAGTGTATGACTAAGCACTCAGAACCTCTGAAGTAGCAGCCTGTGGGAGCTACAGAGAGTTTAGAGAAGCTAGGTTTTCAGGCACTGATGATGAACCCCCTTTCTTATAGAAGCTCAGAAATATTGAAGATTGTGACTCCTTTTCTCTCTTTTTTTTTTGTCACAGGTAGGCACAAAATACCTTGTGCATACATTTTTCAAGTTGAGGTGGGTCTGCAAAAAAGCTCTCTGTAAGAAAAACACTCTGCCAAATTTGATATCTGCCCTAGGCTTTTGTCCAGATGTAGCCTCTTGCAGATGAAGCCACATTCTGAATGATATAAAAAGCCTTTCCTGTAGTCCTGGCAATATATGTACTAAGGTAGGTTTCAGTTAACATCACAACACAGTAACTACACCCTTTATGCAAAGCTATTTTTACAGAAAACTGGAGGTTTGACTATATTATCTTTTAGAAAAGACTAGTGGGCTGCCTTCTGTTGAAAAAAATCAGCCTTCTGTGGAAAAACCAAATGCCTAAAATCTAAAGTGTTTTTCAGCACAAAGTCAGAAATATTAGCACTTCGGGATACCACTGCAGTGCCTCAAAGATTGTTCATGTCTCCCTCGCTATGCTTTGTTTCCCAGCACATACTGATGCCTATCATGGTGTGGGAAATACAATACTTTTACAACACATTTATAGAATGACCACGGAAACATGGTTACTGAAAAACATAAGAATACGAGGTACCATATAATATCATCCATATGATTATACTTCTAGAATCAAATGTAAATATTTTAACAAAGTATTGAGCTTTGAATCTCATGTAGAGTGCTGAGAGCTCCTGTGAAGTATTAAAAAAAGAGATTTCTAATCATGTTTAACTTATACCAGGTCCCATTTACACCCATTTGAGTTGTGTAATGGTGCTAACTGCAATCAGCACCAACTGTAATATGTTGTTCTTGTCATTAAAGCAGTCATGAGGTTTTTCTATTTCTTGCAACACCGTGTGGTTTATTCACTTTGGTAAAGGATGCCCTAAGGGAATGGAGATACTCCTTTAAATATCTGGTCACTAAGGTAAGTTAGTGTTTCACATTTGGGTTGTTAGAACTGATTTACATAAGCAGTTTGTGTGTGTGGTTACATCTTCGAAAAAAAATGACAGTTTTGTTCTAGACTCTGAGATAAGCAAGAGCTTTTGTTGAGTTTTGGATTTGGGGGAAATTAGGATGCAGAGCTGCTGTCTCTCTGAGCTGACAATTGCCTGTTTAATCTGAGAAATTTGACACAGGATTTAGATACAATGGGTGTAAACTCCTGGGTCATAATTCCCACTGACCTCTAAGCTCAGTAGCCATTGTGAAATACCGCCTGTTTTTGGAGAATTCCTACGAGCAGTTGTCCTTTCCCCATCCTGCTCACCATCCCAAACTGGTAATTTTTATCACTGAAATTCAAACCTGGTGGTACAGTAAACCTTCATCTGCCATCTGACCATCAACACTGATATACTGCTGGCAATATAAATGAAATGAAAAGAAATACAAATTACCTGTGGAAAATCCCATCTTCTTGTGGCACTTTGTAAATTCAATATTAAAATAGGTGACCAAGGCATGAATATAATCGTTACGCTGGATTTGGAGGCAGAATGCAGAAGTAAATGCCAATTCTTCAGTCTTCACTGTATAAATATCTACTTCCTGTTTTGAGGAGAAAGAAGAGTCCATTTACATGCAGATGCCTGGGAATCCAAGGTAACTCACTGTCAAGTGAGGTACTTAAGCATTTTATTTAATTATCAGCAACAAAGACAACTGACAGCCCTTTAACACTGTAAAAAAAATCAATGGTATATTTGAATATATCAAATCAGCAAATGATCCAGTTACCAAGTTGACAGTGGAATAAGAAAGGCTACTCACAGAAGAGCCTGTGTCCTTGGGAATGGCGGGGAGGGGCTGCGGGAGCCGCAGGAAACCAAGGCAAATTGTGTTTCGACAAATATAGGCACAACGGATGTTGAAATGGAGATACAGGTCCCGCTTCTACGAGCTTTCGTCATCGGGGGTTGTCAGCGTGAGGAAAGGTGGCAGGGTAGGGTTTTTAATAAAAATGAACTTCTGGTCTGTTTGAGCATCTCAGAAAAGGAATGTGCTTTGGCCGTGTCAAGCAGCCAAAACATTGGAGGCACGACAGGGGCCTGATTTTTGCTGATAATGCTTTCTAGGCCTGACAAGTGATTGCAAAAAGTAAGCACAGGGATCTTACTCTTGAACTAGACAGAAGCAAATAATGTAAATTGTACTATGGGTTGATTGCAGTAGTTGGGAGCAACGATGTAGTCTCCGAGATTACTTATTTCCATCAATATTTAAATCTCACTGTTCAAAGCTTAAACTGAGATTTTTAGATGCATCTGGTTTTCCCAACTAGGTCTGGCTTTTATCTGGGTTGTTTCCAAAATTCATAGTTATGGAACTCATTTCTCTCAAAATGGAATTTGAGAGAAATGGAATTCATTTCTCTCAAAATTGGGAGAATACTAGGCCTGAAATACTATTAATTGTGTTCTAATGTTATGGGAAATGTTTCCTATCAGTGCACTTTCTGATATCCTCCTAAGTGGATCTGGCTTCAGTGCCCTTATTGTCCTTGTCAGGGAATATTTGGCCAAAGCCAGATGCACCCAAAATATTTTTCTCTCTATTATTTGGAAAGTCAGTATTAACAACAAAACTGCTCATGCATACGGAGAAATAGCAGCTTAGTAAGCAGAAATCCAAATTTCCTCTACTCTACCAACATAAGCCAGAAATTATATCTCTGACCTCACCAGCAATACTTCAGACTCCCTGTGCAAAAATGGAGAGCAGAGTCTAGAACGCCCATTAGAGGGCTCTTTTAGCCTCTTTAGGACACAACAGAGGGCTCTTACAGCAATGGTATTCTATAATCTATGAGAAGCCTGCAGAAATGGACATCAAAAAAATGCAGCCATAATTCAGTTATTGAGGTCTTTACATGGAACACATATCATGTATTTCTGAGACTTAGAAAACTTACGGTGAGCTGATTTAAGCAAGCTATAGTTTTGGCCTGTCTGGTTAGCAATATTGTTCAAAAATAACTCAATCACAATGAAAATTATTTTACTACATTGCAATGGCACCCTGAGTTACTAGGGCTTATAAGTGACGATGCTTATAAGTGGTCATGTAAAGCTAGGATAATCTTTTGTTTTATTTTTTTCTCTCAAAAGAAGATAAAAAGAAAAAAGCATACTAGGAACAAGAATTTCTGAAGTCTCCTGGCAGATTTCCATAGCAGCCTGCAAAATTTGCTTCGACAAGCTAGACTGGACTGATGGGTGATAGATGCGTATTTCTGTAATTTTGGGTGGCTTTTAAGTGATACCACTGTGGGGAAATTGTGAGTTAAGTCTGATGATGAGGCACACAAAAGAGATCTGGCTCCCTCTCTCTGAGCTGTGTTGGCTCTGCAGGGTAAAGTGGAACCAAAAGCAGTAGGAAATAATTTTTTTAGAGAAGCTAGTGGAAATGTTTCAGAAATACTGAACATACCTGCTGGATAAAATAGCGGTCACTTTTGCAGTCATTTTTTAAGGACAGAAACGTGGGGTTTTTTACTATGCAAGATATGAGACAAATGTGGGTTTTTTTTATTAATTAACGTAGTTTTGAAACTGGACTGATCCTGTTTTGGTGTTCTCTTTGAACTGTCCTCTGGCTACTGTAGGTTCTTATATTAAATGTCACTGCTCGTTGGATGTTAATTACAGCTAACAGCACAGGGGACAAATGTTTGCATGAAATAAGTGGAAAAGTCATGATTTACCAGATTTCATTCAGATTTCAAAACCACCACCACCACCACCAAAATGTGCACAGTAAGCAGGGATCTGATCAAAATACAGCTCAACTATACTAAAAAAAAAAAAAATGGAGAGCATGAGCATGGAGATCAGTTAAAGATTCAAATCTCAGTGGATGTCTGGTTTTCGTTCGGTTTTTTGTTTGCTTGTTTGTTTGGGTTTTTTTCCAGATTTGGGGTTGGGTTTTTTTCCTTCCTTCCTCTCTCTCGTTGCACCAACTGTGTTGGTTTGGACAAAGAGGGAACAACACAGGATGGAAGGGTGAAGGCAGCGCTGATCGTGGCAGGTAAAGGAGCTGAACTGATGTAAGAAACCGGGGGAGAGGTGGCATTGGTACAAGCGGTATCGCCAGCTTCAGGGAAAAGTTTGATCCGAAGGCCAAGAAGTAAAATTAATTGCTAGCGAAAGGAAAAAGGGTCAAACCCCCTTTTCTAACAAACATTCAGAAAATTAGCTATATTGCCAGTTGCACACATGCGTTCAGCCCTGAGGGAAGCACTTGAATGCAATAGTCAGCCCTGCAAACACACTTTTCCAAAAGGATTTTTTTATCTTTTTAAGAATGCAGAAAATAAACAGTATTAATGTGGGGAGAGAAGAAAAAAACATTAAATTCTGGGTGTTTTGGAGGAGCAGTGAACAGAAGAATAGAGTATCTGAGATCGTTTTGACTAGATTTTGCAGTGTATGTTGGTTTTTTAATTATTATTAACAGGGAAGGAAGCGTAGCTATGACTTCTAGGTAACAGAGACCTCAGAACTACTGCCAGGGCCCCTCTTCTGCCATCTTTTCCTGTTTGCACAGAAGGAAATGCCTGAAAATTACGAGGGTGTTGTTCAGGGTTTGGGTTTTCTGGGGGGAAGAGGGGAATAGACAGAGTTAAATCTGAGGATGCTGAAAGGGAAGATTGTGGACTGTGAGGAGAACTGCTGGAAAGGAAAGAGTGGCAGGGAAAGTCACTTAGGAAAGGGAAGGGAAATTTTCATGTAGGGAAAAGAGTAGAGAAGAAAAATGAGAAAAAAAGAGCAGTGTTTAGAAAAAGATGGAAGTTGAGTGGCATAGGTGTCTCTTGCTTTACTTTACAAGCTGGGAGAAAGGAATGTGACTGGGGAGTTCACTGAAATTGCAGTGGAGCAAGAGAAAAGTCTCATGAGGAATGCCTTGTCCTAAATCTTATGGGTCAAGATTACTATGGGAGAAGAACATGGGACTCACAGACAGATGCCTCCCCTGTGTGGCTGTATCTCTCTGAACAAAAGTACCTTTCTGCAGAAAATTCTGCAGGTCCTATGAAATAAGGTTTTACACGGGTAAATCGTGGTATTTCCAAACAGTGGAAATTTATCCAAGGACTAGATATTTGAGCATATAGGTCAACATCTTTCTGCTATTATGCTTTGTTATCTGATAAACGAGCATGTTCTATAGGGGCTTTTTTGTGCAGGGAGGGCAGTTTGTGCTTTAAGTAGCATAAAACTATGTAATCTTAAAGTGATGTGTGACCTGCAGGAGTTTTAAACTGTTCCTGGAAAATGTGGGACAAATGGGAGCATAAAAGTAGATTTCTTTCTTTTGTTTTTGTTCTTTCTCTGTGGCTAGACAAGGGAAGATATTCAGGAAAGTCCAACCGTATTTTTTATTATAAATGGCATGTGGCATGTTTTTCATACTTGTTTGGTTCTGTGAGTTTTTGCCACTCTCTCATTGTAGGTTTTTTAACATGGAGAAAAAGTCATCCCAAACCCACTTGTATTTCTCTAATGAGAAACTCCACTGATTTCGAAACAAACTTTTCCATTTTTCTTCAGTCAATGTTACTGAAAGCAGTAGGCTGTCAGAAGGACACCTGTACATTTTTCCTGGTGGTTTGAAGATGCTTTGGTCCCACTGTCCCTGGCTGATTTAGTTTGGAATTTAAACCAAGGACTCCTGTTTGCCAGGGAAATCCCCATGCCCCTAGGATATATTTAAGAGATCATTCAAAGGGGAATTGCTTCCACAACAGAGAAGATGCTCTTTTCCCTGCATGCAACCACCCCAGGGCACATGTGGCTTAGTGGCTAGAGTTCCTTGAAGGGTTCAAGACTTGGGTTACTTCCAGTTCCTGAAGAGTACAAATGAGGAAATTTTACTCAAGTCTCTAGTATTCTAGGTAAGTGTCATAGTTACACAGAACACAGGGATTGATGTCTTTTCTTTTGCTGAGAAATAACTGCAGAAGCACAGGGCTCTGTTGGTCTGTCAGCAATGCATCTAGTGATAGGTCCCATCTACTGACTACTGTGCAGGAAACCCAGACTCATCTGGTAGGCACCTTAAGTTAGCTGGCTTTGGGTTGAATTCACCCCTAAAAAAGCACTTTGTGAATCTCATATGGATAAGCTGTGCCATCTTGAAATGACAAAATGTTTGAATAATTAAACATCATTGTTTTGTTTATTCTAAAGTGTTTTCTTAGGCTAGTATTATTCTCTGAATTCACAAATATTTTCAGGATCAAAGAAATGCACTTTATATAAATGAGCCATGTGCAAAAGTAAATTAAATTAACAAAAGAAATGCAGCCTCAGTTTTCCCTGCTTCCATATTGCTAGCTTGAAAAAAGCCTTTCATTGACAATTTTATCTTTTTTTAGTGATAAATTTGTGAGATTAGGGACAGATTCTGGAACTGAGAGTGGTTTCTGCTTGTTGTAGTTATTACCCATTTTGCTCCCAAGGTGCATTACATGCTAAAGCACCATTCAGTGTATGGAGAAAAGATGTCAGGCCATGTAGAATTCAATATAAAACCTGAATAGGAACAGTTTGAAATTTTTTTTCCGTCTTCTTATACCAAATTATTTTCAAAGACCTTAGAAGAAAGCATTAGATTTGCACTTCATTTGAGGGCGTGCAGCTTTTATAACTTTTTATTCCAGAGAAGCCAACACATTTTGCTACCTGATTTCTCAGTCTCCGGACATATTTTATGTAGTCGAAATAGCTGTTTATTTTGTGTGTATTACAATTTGAAATTGCTCTGGCTCAGGCTGTTTTCAGACAAAGCCATCTCGTGTTCCCCTCAGTGCAGATGAACTCTGCATGCATACATGCTCACACAGAATTTCTACTTCTGCTCCTTTCTGCTGCTTTCAGGAAAGGTTCTGCAGCCTAAAGGTATGTCTTTCCTTTTTGCGTGAGGGAATCCTTAATGCTGTGGTTGTTACTGGCAAAAAGTGAGAGGGAAAAATGAGAACTGAGTCTTTGGGGTAAATGAACACGCTGTTGGATTCATGGACCTGACCACTGCTATTGATGCGGACAGCCTTCTTCATGAGAGAGGACCACAGGAGAAGGATTCCTTCACATCAAAGGAATTTTAGACCTTCGCGTGTTCCTGTAGGCTGTGGATTCTTAACCTGCTCTTGTGAACAGGGAGCAGTGACTATTTCTTCTTACGTGTAGAACAGAGTGGAAGCTAACCTCTGGCTGCAGATGGTAGGGCTGTGAGAGCACAGTAACATTCTGGATAAGGCTAAGAATTAGGAAGTTATGCAAATAAATTAGATGCCAATTCTGATCTCATGCTCTGGATTTCATCAGGGCTGACCAATTAAAAAACTGATGCTTCCCTCTTTTTTACTGCAAACAGAATTAATTTGCCTCTTGTCCTCAGCAGCATTCCATCAGTAATTTCCAACCTCTATTTACAAGAAGGTAGTAGGAATTAAAATTCGTATCTAAATACACCATGTCTTATGTATCCAGTATTTGCACATGTATAATTTGTAAGTATCTTAAGTTGCAGTTAGCAGTAGCTAGATGTGTACAGGGTCACAAAGAGCATCTTGTTTTGGGTATTCCAGAAGTGATCAAGGTACAAATGGTCATGCTGAGCTCAGTTGACAGTACTGGGCATGTGCAACACACTAGTACTGACTAATTTAAAACTGCACAATTTTCCTTCTTAGCGTGATGGCATTCTATGATGATGGCTTCTGCAGCTATTTAGAACCATGCAAAGATAGTAGTAAAACACAAGCAGCAGGTCTCCAAAGAATCCTACAGGTAGGTGTAAACATTCATAATTAGGTACATTTGGAATTACCAAACCTTTATTAAACAGGCATTGGTCACCACTTGCTTTGGATCTACTATGTCCACCAAAGGCTCCTTCATGGCAACATCCCTAATACAGGTCATGTCAAAGCCGTACACATTCTCCCACCCTGTCAATGCAAATGGATGTGTCAAAGATTAGCAGTAATAATAAAATTTTTTGTTTCTCAAAGTATCTTTCATTTGAAAGAATTTCTAGCATCCCTTAACTTTCAGGTCCCCCCATCAGCTGTTTGCTCCCTGCCCCACTTGTCTATGTCAGCATTGCTATTTTACAGAATGCAGTTGTGGCAAAATAACCCCCCCAATGTATATCTTTGAACAAGTGGCTCTTGATTTTTGGTATCCCCAAAACTGTGTTACATGGGATTTGTTGATGATTTTCATGGATTTAGATATTTGAGAGTGTTGCTCAAAATCGTATAATATGTCAGGTTGAGACTTGGGAATAGCTGCTAAGATTATTCTATCCTTTCCTACCCATTCTAGTTAATATTTCCTTTTTTTAATCAGCAGCTTGCATGCTCTTTTAATTATTCAAGTACTCTTAGTTTCAGCAAGTGCAGTACTGACAGGAGTAGAATTACAGGTGTGTTTCAATGTTTGGGCCATCCAAATTTGAATCTGCATGGATAGCATGACAAAAAAAGCAAAATGTCCACTTTCTAAAAGATTTAAAAGCCATGCTCATCTTCTATATTTGAACTGTTCTTCTGATTGTTCTGATAAATGCTACTTGTCTTGCCAAGGTTTTTTTTTTCCTTTTTTTTCTTTTTTTTTTTTTTTTCTTGAACAAGTAATATCCCAGGGAAGAGCACACTGGCTTTGCTTTTCAGATTGCTTAACAAAATGAAAACAAAGACCTCCCAAAAAACTGAAATCTTAGTCTTATGAATCATACCAGTCAAGGTCTATTTGGTGCTCTATTTAATAGTCTACACTGAATACTGTGAACTTCTTAAAAGAATGTTTGAATACAAGCAAGGTAAACCGATAAATACTGAGCATTTTTGAAATGTCTTGTTTTTTCAGAGCACAGCATTTGAGCTACTCGTATTCCCACAGGACTATGATTGAAAATGTAGTATGAGCAGAAAATGTGCATATTTCTAAACTGGAACAAATTTAGACATGAACAGTTCTTTGATACGTTATCCCTTTATTGGGCAGTGAGTTTCTCAATATTTTGGAGGAGCTGATGTGGGAACTTCAGATTATACTTACAGAAGCCATATGTTTTTATGTGATTTCTCAGCAAAGATTAACTATGAAACCCTAGGAACAATTTAGTAATAGTTGTTTTGTTGGGGCCCCCATCACTTGATGTGCTTCAACCTACATGGAACGCCTTTGAAATATATGCCACAGTCTGTATTAGATAAAGTCTGTATAAGATAAAGACAATATTATATGTTTTACATATGTTTTCATTGACTATAGTAGTATTCTGTGGCATTAATAAAGTTTGAGAAATCGGAAGTCAGATTTTTTTTAGAAACCTCATATTGCACTATTTCTTAATCAAAATGATGGTTCTTGAGTGCCCTTTGAAATGCTCAGCCCTGCATCTTGCATGAAGGCAAGACTCTATCCACCTTAAGAGAGAAAAAAGAAAGATGAAAATTCAAAATGTAAGGAAACATCATCAAGGATTTATAAACTGAAAAGAGAGACAAGATGGTGGTGCAGATAGGTGGTGAGATGTAAATAGCTGAAGTAGACACAGAGGATGTAAAAAGTGAGGGGAAAAGGGAAATCAGAAGTGAAATCAGAAAAGAAAGTGTCTTAAAGGAAACCAACGTTTTAGAAGAGAAAAGGGACCTGAAATATTATTTTTTTAACGATGAAAAAATAAACCAGTTGAAAACAGGCGTGTTGTCTATGAGAAAATAAAAAAGGCTCATGACCTAGAAAGGAAGGGGTTCAAAAGCAAGGTGAAAGAAGGCAGAAGGGATCCTTTCAGGCCAAAATGGCTTTGATTCCTTTACAGAATGGACACCTGATACATCCTTTTGAATCTGTAAATTTTGTAAGGAATTTAGCTATCAAGGTCATCACGTAACTGAGGAGAAAAATCTAGGCTGTGCTTGAGGAGTAGATGCAATTCTCCCTGGCACATACGCAGACACCTTGTCACTCCCCCATTACACTGGGCTTGCTTTTGACCCAAAATGGCAGTTTTGACCCATTGGCAGTTCTGTGCGTTGGCACCGAATCTGATTAAAGAAAGACCAAACTTTCTTTTCTGAAAGGAGCTGAGAGGCAAGGAATGAGGAGTTAGGCATTTTCATTTAAAGGTTGACTGAACCCATTAATTTTACCTAAGCTTTTGCATGCATCCTTAATTAATAAAACTGCTTTGGAAATTTGTGATTTTTTTCCCCCCCCAATGGAAAATGCCTTTAAGTGAAATTGACCAGCTCTGAAAAAGAAATAAAAGCCAAAAAAAAAAGAAAAAAAAAAACAAAGAAAAGAGAAATAATGTAGAACTTACTGATTTCATCAAAGCTATTATGACCAAATAAATGCAAACTTGGGTGACAACAAGCTGAATGTTGAACCAGGATTATGACAGCGTGGTGATGAAGGTGAACCACATGCTGATATGAGGAGTGTCCAAGAAAACGAGGTTTGTCTAGCCTGGTTTAGCAAAGGCTCTCGTGCTCTGGGATCTAGTTGCTATCTGCTGCTACAGAAACAAAAAGTCAGATTCCCTTCAGGTGACGAGGAAATTATGACTGGATATTCAGAAACGTGTTTATTCCTGAGGGTGCTTCAGCATTTGAACAAGCCCAGAGAAGCTATGGCAACCCTGTCTCCTGACTCTGCAGGGCACGGCCCCGAGTGACCTGCTTTAACTGTGAAATCTGGCCTGCTTTGAGCAGGAGGCTGGACTAGGTGACCTGTGGAGGTCACTTACTCAATTAAACTTCTAGGGGAAAAAAAAAAATTAAATGTAAAGGAAAAGTTGATTTTATGCATCTATGAAGTAAACCAGAAAAGGTTTAGAACTTTTTTCAACATCAAAGTAAAATGGAAATTTAAATTAAAAATTGTAACATAAAATGTTTTAAAAAAAAATTATATATTTTTTTCTTCTTGACAAGCATATTAGTGAGATATATTGTTTTCCAGTCTAATTTCTTAACATTTACGATTTATTTGCATCTTATTAATGTTTCTGTTCTTGTTATTTTGAAAACAAAAAGCAAGAGAATATTATCAATTTTAATGGCAGTTATGTGGGATGTGGCAGTATTTATCAAAACAACAATAAAAGTAAATCTCCTAAAATCCACATTTTAAAATAGAGGTCAATGTTTCAATATAACTCTGAGCAAGGTCTACATCAATGTATTCATGCATCTTCCCTTTGTGCACTTTAAATTACTGCAAGTTTCCTGAATTTATCGCCAAACTTTCTCGGTGTTCATGTTTATATTGGAATGCTGACCTAGTCAGCATGATTTCTTGGCTTTTGCAAAACTTTGCCAGCAAAGAGGTTACAGTAGCCACTATAAATCAAATATTTTAGGGAAATAACCAGAGAAAAGGGTTACTGCCAGGTGTTTACTTACAGTGAATTTTGAAGTCCTTGTACTGTCTGTCTTCAATTGCTACCACGTACAAAGCAGCTCGGTCTGGAAACATTAGCCCTCCAGGTTTCTGTTGATGAATTGTGGGGAAATGGATCTCGTAATCTATTCACCTGACAAAGACATCACATTTTGAACTGCACATACAAAAACCAGACAAGCAGACTTGCATGCCTTTATTCTTTTCCTTCAGATTGTCACATCAGCTTTAATCTCAGCAACTCCTGCCGCCTGTGGCAGGTCCTCAGACAGTGTCTACACGAATTCCACCAGCAGTTACTCAAAAGCAAAGCTCTTTTACTGACATCCCCTGTGATAACCTTGTCGTTAAAGCCTAAGAAATGGCACTTGGACATGTAACTGTGTCTTGTTACGGTGACAGTGGGAGAGGGAAGGCTTGAAGTCAGACAATAAATGATGATTGCTCCAGCAAGGAGGGTGACATGCAGAGCACCTACCAGCCACTTGTCTCGTGCGAAGATGACCGTGTTTAACATTGACTCATAGAACAGACAGTAACCCATCCACTCGCTGATGATGATGTCTACTTTATCCACGGGTAATTCAACTTCTTCCACTTTACCTTTAAATATTGTGATTACTGAAAAAAGAATCCAAAGAAATACGTTTCACATAATAAAACACCTGACTGGTGAATGTCAGGCTGATCTTTTCAATATGATTCTCGTCTTGAATGCCTCTAGATAAGGGGTGACTCCATGCAACTCAATGGACTTTACACTACTTTAAGACAACTTGCAGTTAATATAATAAACAGAAATTTTAGTATCAGTAAAAAAGAAAAGAAAAAACCACAAAGAAAAACAACAAACCAAATAAAAGCCCATATATAAAAACCAACAGAAAAACAGGCCTTACCTGGTTACCTGCATGACCTCATTTTACACACGCTTTGGAATTTGGAAGATTTCTAGGTCATTGACTAAGTTGTGTAAATTCACCTCAAAATCCTTTAAACGCCTCTGTATGTTTACATGCACGTGATTTCATCACTGACATATCAGAGATTTATGGACTAGGATCTAATGCTCATCTGCTGAAAAGACATAGTATGCTGGTTTCATGATGACGAAACTAAGGCTTATTTCTTCCATGAATTCTGGGGAGGTGACTCAACTGAGAAAGTCCAATCTAGCCCGACGGGACACAAACAAGAAAGTGTGTACAAACACGGTTCTCTCGCAAAATCATTTTTCATTCCTTTCTGCTTCACCATCGAATCTTTTATAACACTGGCACCTTTCACTCTGAATCTTCTGTCTGGCTTGGACTCACATAACTTTCCACAGTTATCGAAAGCGAATGCTGGGAAACATTGCTGTCAGGTATTTTGTCACCAAATTAGTTTCAAGGAAATTAAAAAGGCTGCTGTGAATCTGATGTAGTAGAATACTGTTATCTTGAAGACACTATTACAACACAGCACACTATTAGAGAGAGACACTATTACTACAGAGAGACACTATAACAACACAGACACCATTACTGCACAGTACTGGCAGCACTGGATACTACTTGCAGGAGACTGGGTATGTGCTGCAAAATAACAATAATTTTGTTTTAGGATCCCTACGCTGATTATTCTTGGATTTTTTAAAATACATTTCCCATTTACAAATGTATTCCAGTTTCTTTAGACAAATAATTTTCAGCTTGTGTTTGTCTGGTATTTATGTTTTTTGTTGCAATGGGTAAAATCTTGTGGTTCTGGATTCTTCCTTGACAAGGTAACTGATGCACTTGAAAATTGGAATAAAGTGAGTAGGGAATATTTTACTTTCCGTTACTAATTGATAATATTACTGTATTACTCTTAATAAATGGTGGGTTTTAATTATGGTGATTTTTATTGGTGAAAGTGGCCGACATTCAGTTTTAGGAAGATGAAGGTACTTTCACTTAACTAGAACCAGGTGAGCTGTTTAAGAGTGGAAGTGTGGGCTGAGTGGTTTTTAAAACTCAGTCCCGGGGACAAAGAGGTTTCATCTTTCCAAAATACCACTAGGATTACTCTAACCAGGTGTGGCCACCCTATTTGTGTAGCAAATTTTTAATCCAGACTGGAGCCCTGAAGAAGCTGGGAACACTCTGGTTCAGACCGGTAACACAAAGTTATCAGCTGGTACGAGCAACCTGATTGGGAAAGGGCAAAATATCTTCTCCTGCCTTGTTTTAAACTTCCCATCACAGTTAGTAGCCCAATAGTTGGTCTGTGGTTATCCTGGAGACACTTCATGCCTATAAGCTCTAGCCACGAGTTCTCTTTAGTTCTCTTTTCTCCTGAGAACTTTCACTGCCACCATTCTTTCGGAGTTAATTTTAGTGCTGTTGACAGCCACCAGGGTGAAACACCTGCAGACTTTGAAACCCTCCTTTTATACCCAGGACGGTCACCGTGTGAGCAGCAGCACAAAGTCCTCCCACCTCCCTTCACTTGGATGAAGCTTCTTCACAAGGCACTGTGTGGGGAGCAGATTGTGCTGTCCCCAGGTGTATCGCATCTGTTCTGAAAATAAGGGGGGGGGTTTCTCTCAGTTCAGCCCCTTTTGCTGGCTGCGGATTTCTCTAAACAATTAGTGGGAAAAAGACACGATTTCTATGAGCAGCAAGATCCTTGGGCTCTGTACCTTGGTTGCGTTAAAATAAAAGTGAGCGTGGGTCGGTGCAAAGTGTGCAAGTGTAAATGTTACTTCGGCTGTGTCTTTTGTTTATATTGGAGAGCAAACTGCAGTCTGACAGGCTGCAGTCCAGGCAAGTCTCCTGCCAAAGGGGAAGGGTCTCTTCTTCTTCCTCTGCAGTTTTTTCCCAGGACTGAAGAAACAGGAGGAAGAAGCAGGGGTAGATACCTTCTGCAACCTCCGGAGCACGCTGGGTCCCTCTTATTTATTCTGACAATGGTCCCTTCACACACAGTTCCCACTGCTGGAAATCTAAATGTGAATTGATTTATGGCCTGCTGTCTGTGTAGCTATTTGATGAAAAGCCATTCTGAGAACACGTGGGCTCTGCGCCACGGGTGAGACCCACGTCTCGTTATTTTAGTGCCTTATTGCTGCTGCGGAGGAGACTATTTTCTGGTCCTTCGCTGCCTTCTTTTTCTGAACCGAAAAGTTGCGTAACTGGCTGGCCTCAAATCCCACGTCGCCGCTGTTTCTTTCACACAACTTGCATATGCATGCTGTTCAATAAATTAATCTCCCAAGCAGCTCCCTGTTAGTCGGAAGCTGCCGGCGACAGCAATAAAAATCAGAGCAGACCTACAGCAGAATGGGAATCCATTCCTGGTGCAGATGCAGCTGAGAAGGGGAAGGGTGGATGATAAAGTCTAGCCAGCTGTGACCTGGGCGACTCGGCAGAGCCAAGGCAAGATCTTTGCAAAGGGCACTTCTAAATAATAAGGGTCGCACAGCCTCAGTTAAAAAAAAGCCCCCTTTTTTTAGGTTGTTACAAAGATATCTCATGTGCAGCGATTTGGAGGAGGACCGAAGGTGTTAAATAGAGCTCGTGGGAGATTTTTGTTAAGAGTTTGCAGTAGGTTTGGGGGTATTTTTAGTGTGGTTTCTTGTTGTTTTTTTTTTTTTTTTAAATTGAAGTGTTTCCAGATCTCTGGAAATTTCAACAGTTTTCCTTTCAAGGAAAAAAGTTTTCTATAAGACTTTTACTCTGAGACTTGGACATTTTAATTTGTGTCTGTATGTTTCAATCTGATTTCTTAAAAATATTTTTTCTAAAGTTGGAAGTCAGAAGAAATTCAGTGAAAAATCCGTACTGATATGGAATACTTTTTGCTTTTGTGCCTTATTTCAATTTGAATGTTAAGTGCGTGTGTTTGTGTGATGTGTATTTAAGAGATAAGGTAGAATTCAGAATTAATTAGAAAAGTTCAGCTCTAGTATGGGGCCTCCTGCCTGCTTTGCTAAATCAAACTGCTTGCTG
This sequence comes from Tringa tobata, assembly GCA_033628505.1. Classification (NCBI taxonomy): domain Eukaryota; kingdom Metazoa; phylum Chordata; class Aves; order Charadriiformes; family Scolopacidae; genus Tringa; species Tringa tobata. The sequence continues at coordinate 2,660,472 of JAHREE010000286.1, forward strand.
ATGGGCCCTGTTTGCTTCTGTTGTCTGTGAGCCTAGAAGTAAATGTAGAGGTAACTTCTCCTATGAGGAACCGTTGTGGTGCCTAGAATTAGATGTTAATTTTGTATTTACATAAGTAAGTTATGCAAAACTACCATTTACATACAAACCACGCAACATAAATTAATCAGAAAAAGCGAAACAGTTATCTTCTCTTTCTCCTGAAGAAGTTTTTATATATGCCTTACTATTGTCCAAGTGGTTGGCCTTGATAATTTTTTCTGAGTAGTCAGATATACTTGAGCATTCGATCTAGGGAAAAAAAAAAAAAAGAAAAAAGGAAAAGCAAGAGGAAGAGTAATTATGTTAGAGATCTCAACTATACAAATAAAACTAAAATCTACTGAATACAGCAGACTCTACAGAGCATGTAACCACTGATAAGGAGTATATCAAACCTGTGTGGGGCAGGATTATTATCAATGATATCTTAATATTTAAACTGCAGTCTGGTTTTGAGTTAAACTGGCTCATACAGAAAAGATTGTCTTTAAAACCATTGAGATACGGGAAAAAGAGGTCCTAGCTACAAAAGAGCTAAAATTCCATAATTTATTAATCATATTATTTAATTTAGTCCTCCTGCCTTAGAATATTGTGTCCTCCCCCAAAAAAAATCTGCTGAAGGGAATGAATTAGCAGGGTGCTACATTTCCTCACATATACTAAAACAAAATACATTCAAACTTTGTGAATAATGTTAAAATTCAAACTATGCCAATACTGGTCTGTGTCAAGAAGCAATTGCTTTTCTTCATGGAAAATCTATCACCTTTGGCAATGCATGCTATCAAAAAAGAATACAGACATTTTGCATATAAGAAATGACTGAAATTATTGTATTTACAAAACCATCCAGATCTGCATGTCTTTTCTTATGCTTTTACTAGGAAAGGAATTACAAAGTAACTTCTAGTTTTAGGTTTACCCTTAAATTTCTTAAAATCTGAGTTCTAGCATAAAGCCCATGTTTGCAATGACCTTTGATACCTTTTAGAGAAATACTGCATTCCATTAATGTCTCTGACTTTTAGGCCCTTTTAAAATCATGAAGGCCAAAATTGCTGGTAGTCACCTAGTCTGTTTGTAATTTACCTTTTCCAAATTTGACATTAAGCTGCTGATAATACTTTGTATAATCCTCGTCTCTCGAAGACCCTATAGGGATGTCAAATAGAATTATATTTTCTCTTGTGAGGCGTTCGTGAGGAGTGATATGTCCAGTGAATTCCATTTAACTTCTAAAAGCCAAACTGTGCTTGACCTCTGTGATGGCAGGACAGCGGATGGGAGGACACACAAATCCCTTATTCTTTTTATGTAGTCCATGAGAGAGCTAGACATAATAGTAGTTATAATATCAATCCCTGTCCCCATGGAAACATGAGCATTAATTCTACACTCCTTAAGATGTTTGACTCAATGGCCTGAACATAAACCAAAACTGGCATGTAGGAAGCAACACCAGAGTGCCCCTCCAGAAAGTCCAAGAAAGAAATCCTTTGGTGAGAACTCTGTCCTTTTTCTCCATCCAGCTTCTTCTACCTTTACTATAAACTGCATAGACTATATGCCTTATCTATACTTACAGCCATTATAACATACTCAGTTTTCCTGTCTGTATTCACATCTGTCTGGCATTTTCAATTCCATTGTCCATTCTTTCTGCTTGTTTTGGATGATTTTTAAATAAAGCATGCGTATGTAGGTGTTTGGAGGTGGCTTTCCAACCTTTCTAAAGAAAAAGATGCAAAGAAATAAAAAGTTCTATTTCATGAATGACTACAAGTTTCCAAAAATCAGCTTCATTCTCAAAGAAGCAAAATAAAAAAACCAACACTCAAATGTTCTAGGAAGGAAGATATATTTCAGAAAGTGAACTTGCCTTAGGGTGGCTAATGCTGTTCATCTCTATTTTGACTTGGTCTCTATACTGTGGTAAAATTTTATTTTAGAAAGCAACTCATTTCAGAAAAAGAAAATGCTGAATTCTGTAGGTGAAGAAATAGGAAAAACAGTATTGTCAGGTTTTTTCCTCAGTTCACTTTCAAATCAGTGATCTGCTCAAATCTGTCCAATTTTACAAAGCATTTGGATTTTACAAGAACTGTGTGTTCCAATGAAATATGTCCATACCTCAGTTTACAATCATAGAATCATAGAATGGTTTGGGTTGGAAGGGAATTTCAAAGATATCTAGTCCAACCCTCCTGCCACAGGCAGTGCCATCTTTCCACTAGATCAGGTTGCTCAAAGCTCCGTCCAACCTGACCTTGAAGTCTTCCAATGATGGAGCATCCGCAACTTCTCCGGGCAACCTGTTCCACTGTCTCACCACCGTCATTGTAAGAAACTTCTTCCTTATATCCAATCTAAATCTACCCTCTTTCAGTTTAAAACCATTGTCCTTTGTTCTATCACAATAGGCCCTGGTAAAAAGTTTTTCTCCACCTTTCTTATAAGCCCCCTTTATATTTTGAAAGGCTGCCACAAGATTTCCCCAGAGTCTTCTCTTCTCCAGACTCTATAACCTCAACTTTCTCAGCCTTTCTTCTTAGGAGAGGTGTTCCAACCCTCTGGTCGTTTTTGTGGTCCTCCTCCGGACCTGCTCGAACAAGTCCATGTCTTTCTTGTACTGGGGACCCCAGAGATGGATGCAGTACTCCAGGTAGGATCTCACCAGAGCAGAGTAGAGAGAATCACCTTTCTCGACCTGCTGGCCACACATCTTTTTATGCAGCTCAGGATACAATTGGCTTTCTGACCTGTAAGCACACTCCTATCCAATTTTCCACCCACCAGTATCCCCAAGTCTTCCTCTGCAGGGCTGTGCTCAGCCTGTACTGACTCTGGGGGTTGCCCTGATTCAAGTGCAGGGCCTTGCACTTGGCCTTGTTGAACTTCAAGAGGTTCAAACTGGTCCTATTCCTGAGCCTGTCAAGGTCTCTCTGGATGGCATCCTTTCCCTTGGATGTATCAATGGCACCACTCAGCTTTCTGTAATCTGCAACTTTGCCAGGGGTGAGTCTCTGCTTTCAGTTTACTTCCCAGTCTTCAATCTAATGCTGCAAACATCTCCTCTTTTACTGGGTTCTTTTTCTGAAACAGCCACCACATTCCCAGATTTCCTTTTCCCCTGGGCTATGTCCTCATCACCACCTTTTTATGCAAATCAGATAACACCTGACACGCCTTCATTTTATGTGTCTGTTTAACTCCTGATAACCTACATTATCTTGTCTGTCTGAAAATATGATAGAATTCAGATAGTTCTACTGCAACGATTGTCCTGAATTTTGTATGACTAAATGCAGCAGATGAACCAAGGTTTCAAGGGATAATTGAATGTATTTGTCCATCCATTACTCACCCCTCCCAAGCACCAACAGCCACATGCCAATCCTATCTCTACGTGCCTTACAACAGCTCCACAGTTGGATGAACACCATTGCATGACCTACTGCTATCGTCCCATGATGGTTAGGGGTCAGAGCACATGAAGAAAGAAGAAAAAAACTGAGGGGGCTGCTTCTGTTCAGCTTGTAGAAGCGACCCCCCCGCCCAAGTCCAACAGCCATCTTCAAAAGTGCTTGCAGTGAAAACTCTTCTCTAATGTGCACAGTGACAGGACAAAAGGTAGTAAGCATGAGCTGTGGCAATTGAAATTCCTGCTGATTGTAGCACTGGCATAGCTGCTGAGAGAGGATTTAGTCTCCATCCTTGGAGATTTTCCAAATTGGACTGGACAAGTCCTTGAGCAACCTCAAGTTGAGTTTAAACTTAAGTCTGCTTTCAGCAGGAGGCTGGATTAGATACTTCCAGAGGTCTTCTAAACTAAGTCTTTCTATGCGTCAGTGACTCTGTGATTTACACCTCTCAAAGACCCAATGATGATTCTAGCAGTTGGCTGAGATAGTGCAAATAATAAGTTCCAACAGTGAGTAAGAGCGGATAAGAAGAACCAGATAGGTTAGTGGATGAATTTGAACCTGAAGAAGGGAAAGCGTGAGAAAGAAGAGAGTGATTTCAGCGGCATTGTAGTCAGAAAACCACCACTAGGCATTAGTCAACATTTCCCACTATGCTATTTGAAAAATCGCATCTCACTGTAGAGAAGGAACTGGAAGATCTCAGCTCTACGTAATAACTCATGGCAAATGTTTGCTTTTTAAAAGGAATACTCACAGTTTCCATTGGCATTTGTTGCCAACGGGACCATAAAGTCTGAATTTGACTGTAAGATTGCCACTGCCAGATCTCTGAAATATATGCTTTTGCAACATAAATACAGCTCTGCAGCTCGCTGTGTGACAGGGTTCATGATGAGGTAGCTCATCCGACAAGAAGGTTGAAACTATTAGGCTGTAGCAGAGGAGTTTTACATTTAAGTGAGTCCCTTTGAGAGCTAAGTTTCCTGGATAGCACACCCCTCAGCTTCAGCACAGGTGAGCTGATGCTGGTGTGACACTGGTCTTTATAAATGCCTGAGGTACAGCCTGAACTGTAAAAAGAAGTCCAAAGCAAAAAAAAACCAACCGAAAAACCAAAAAAAAACAAACAAACAACAAACCCGTGGAAAATATTTACTTTTCTTTTACTGGGTGAATTTTCTGTCAGCGAGCTGGCTCACTGTAGAATCAGATAAGCACCAGTGCCAACACAAGGGAGGGGAGAAGACCATATGGCCAGGGATCTGGGCGACAGGAAGGTGGGAGCAGAGCGTCATCATTTTGTGTATGCTTATATGGCACTGCAACATTCTGGTGTGAGACCTGCATTCCTGCATCAGAGAAGGCTACAGGTTTATTCTCCCTGAGGCTTTGAGATAATACATTTTGTACTTGGTTTACAAGAAATATATTCTAGCCACCAGTTCTGTATATTGTCTCATGCTTGCACGCCAAAACTTTTCCTAGCACCTTCTGATTTCAGCTATCTGTACTTCCATACATCTGATACTCAGGTGAGGCACTCAGAATTAACACTGGATTTTTAAAATATAAGCCTGAGAACTGGAGTTCTTGCATTTCATGTATCATTATATTTATCAGTAATAAAGATGCACAGTTTAGATACTCAGTGACATCAGTGGCTTCAAATGCACAGATGTAGCCAACTGAGTTTTCTTAAACAATTATGTCAAAGAAGTACACAGACAAATAGAATCTGGTTCCTCTTTTCTATGTTGTGTTGTATCTGCAGAGCAAACAGAAGTTCAAAGCAAAAACATAATTGTATTCATCATTTTAGAGTCAGTACCAATAACTGAATATACTTCGGAAGCAAATCTACGCTCTCTCTAATGACTTCTCTGCAGAGAACTGCACATTCGTGCTCCCAGAGTTCAATGTATTTAAGGTAATCATTCCCTTCTGCCTCTGAAAAGTGTTATTGTTGGCACAGAAAACACGCACATGCTTGCTTGCATAATTCTGAGTTGTAACATACAGGGAAAAGTGTATTAAAGAAATTTGTTTCCAAGACTACAAAGTTGCAGAACTTAAGGATTTAAAAAAGCAAGATAGTTCCTTTGACTCCTCTGAGTAGGAGTTAGTCCCTTTAACATTTTTTGCAGCCAAGAAGAAATGTGGGTATGTACCAGGCCACAAAACATTCCACATAAGAAAAGACATTATATCTCGATTTGGAAAAGGCACAGTCCTTCAGGTTATACAAAGCAACAGAACTCCACTGAAGTCACTGTAAATCAAGCCATACAAGAGCTTGGAGAGAATTTCAAAGAAAGACAAGTAAGAAAAGCTAAATCATGAAGAAAAAAAATGCACAAACTCAAAATATGAGAGAAAGTCTTCTTACCCCATATACCTTCTTGGCACCTGCCTTTGCAGCAAACATTGAGAGGATTCCCGTGCCACTTCCAACATCAAGGACAATCTTATCTTTAAAAACATGTTTATTGTGATACATTGAGTTTCTATAGGTTAATGTGCGCACTTCATCCTTTAACATTTCCTGTGATGAAAAAAAAAGCATTATGTTATTATTTGAAGTGCTTATATGCATTCAACACTGCCATTGAATGCATTCCCTTATTATAATTTAAGCATTACTAACACACAATCTGAAGAGTTTTTCAAGTACTTTGGGGTGCATGCATCAGAACAACTGTAAAACACTAGCTATTTAGAAATGAATTATTAAGAAGAAGAATGATGTCCTTTGTATAATTTATTTCCATAAATATTACTTCACTGTTACAGTTGGCAACGAGAATGTAATCTGGCTGCAGCACTGCTTTGGGCATAGAGCGAAGCCATACAGAAATCCAAGCCTTCCTTTTCTTTCACAACTCAGAGCCTCAGCAGAGGGACTTTCTGAGGTTACTCTTTGAATGCAAAAGCAATCATTCCATAAACCATTATAAGACAGCAGTCCTGATAGCCTTGTCCAAAGCGATGCAGAAAGCCCATAGCTGAGTTTAGAGATACTGTGCTGTATGGTACTCCCTTACTGCTCTTCTGTTCACCCATTTATATGACCGGTTTCCAGGAGATATTAATGTATAACTTAGACCACTATCTCTCCATTTTAAGGTTTCATTGTTGGGTGCTGATTTTTGTTCATTGATAGCAGCTGTACATGTGTTTAATTCCATTAACACCTTGCTCTCAAGTGTGTATTTATCAGTCAAACTATATCAATAAAGAGCACTGAGGTCAAGATCCAAGTGCCATTCTTAAGAGAAGTGTAGGCAATTCAATACGCACTTTTATTTTCTCAAAATGCTTCAAAAGGCTGAATTTTGCTTATACTGTTGCCATAATTCCATATTTTAAGCAGGTAGGCAAATCAGTTTTTGAATGTAAGGATAAAAAGAATCAGTTCCCTGCCAGCAGTCAGAAGCACCAGTGCACTGAATTGTTACATATATCAGGTGCTCACTTACCTCTCTTGGCAAAAGAATATATATATACTTAATAGCTGTAGTTGAATAAAAGACTATTTTTATCATCATAAAGCATGGTTTGGTATCAGGCAAAGAAAGAGACAGAGGAAGAGTTCAACAAGACTGGAAAGGTGATGGAGCACACCCTCATGGAAACTGTTTCCAAACATACTAAGGACAAGAAGGTGACCTGGAGCATTCAGCATGGATTTGGAGATGACTAACCACCGATAGCTTTCTATGGTGAAATAACAGGCTCTGTGGACAAAGAAAGAGGAGTGGATGCTTTTTTGTCTTGATTTTAGCAAGACTTTCAACACTGTTTCCCATAGCATCCTCATTGGAAAACTAATGGAACATCGAGTACATAAATGGACTGAAAGCTGACTGAACTTCTGCTCTCACAATGTTGTGGTCAGCGGCACAAAGTCCACCTGAAGGCCAGTAACTGGTGGTGTCCTCCAGGAGTCGATAGTGGCCCCCATTCTGTTGGATGCTTTCAATAATAATGTGTATGATGCAACAGATTGCAATCTCAGCAAGTGTGCTGTTGATAGAAAACTGGGAGTGGCTGATTCACCACATGGTTGTGCTTCAAATCAGAGGGACCTCAACAAGCTGAAGAAAGAACTGACAGGAATCTCCAGAAAGTCAACAAAGGGAAATGCAAAGTCTTGCATATGGGGAGGAATAACCTCAGGCACTAGTATAAGCTGAAGACTGGCTGTCTGGAAAGCAGTGTTTGCCGAGAATGGCCATGGGAACCTGGTGGACAGCAGTTTGAACATGAGCCAGCAATGTGCCCTTGCAGCACTTTGGGCTGCACTAAAAAAAAGCATCATCATCAGGTTAAGAGAGGTGGTTCAATGCTGGTGAGACCACATTTGAGGGCTTGAGTCCAGTTCTAGGTTCCCCAGACAAGAGATGTTGGAGCAGATCCAGAGAAGGCCCAAGAACATGACTAAGGGATTGGAGCATCTGATATGTGAGGAGAGATTGAAAGAGCTAGGATTGCTAGCCAGAGAGATAGGATCCTGTCAGTGTGTTTAAATATCTGTTCAGTGGGGGAGAAAATAAGGCAGAAATAGACACTTCTCAGTGGTAACTAATTATAGAACAAGAGGCACAAATGACATGAACAGTTTTTTCAAAGCCTTGTCCAATTAGGTTTTAAATATGTCCAAGGATGGAGGCTCTATAGGAAGCATTTTACTAACCTCCCAATAAAGAATATTTTTTTCCAATGAAGTTTGTGTCCATGACATCAACCGCCTCCTTCAGCCCTGGTGGAAACAGCCCATCAGGTCTCATAGACTTACGTGTGTCTGATTTGTTTAAGTGATCCTTCTCTGTTGAGGGAAAGCCTTTCTCACTCTAGACTTTGCCACTCATCTTAGTGACATGGGATTCCTGAAAGTAAGTCTTGCCAACACAATCAGCACTGAAGAAGTAATTTTCCACGTACCCTGCCTCACTCAGCAACAGTCCCACCTTTTCTTCAGTTTTCATTTTACTGTTAATACACCTAGAGAAGCCCTGCTTTGATACCATTCCCATCCCTTTCCAGATTCATGTCCTGTGACCTGCAGGAGCAAGACTTCCACTACTGTCACTTTTCACTTCTGCGTGGCTCAGGGCCAATTGGTTCTGATGCTTCACTGGACAGAACTTCTCGCCCCTCATCCACAACGAAGGCACTGAATCTGTTCTGTAGCCAGATATCTGCAGGTGGATCAGGAGCCTTCCTCCTGTTGCCAGAGTCACAAGTCTCCAGCCTTCACCAACAGAGAAGTCTCCACGTCCAAACCTGGTAAATACAGACTATGACTGCCCCTCCTTTCAATACAATTGGGGATTTAGGCTCTTGTACCTTCTGGATCTTGGAGAAGATCCAGTCAATCTCTTCCTCAAGTTGCTGATGCTGCAAAATCTGCCAACCTCCTCTAGCAGCTCTTCAACTGTTGACACAGATTCACTACCAGTGCACATGTCCTGCAGGCAAAGAGGCAACCTCCCACTTCCCGGTCTTCCTGCACTCCCTGTGACCTACAAAGCTGCATTCTTCCACCAGAAGCTCAATCTGATTTGAGGTCCTCTAATGTGTCTTCCGTATTTCTCTTAGGTCTCCTTCCCACGCAATTGTTCCTCTATCTTCTTCCATTCTTGGACTGAATTTCTGAATGCTGCACTGGCAAGATGTAATTGGCAGATAGAAATCTTCTGTTTATGTCTATGTCCCACAAACAATTACTAGAGTAATGGAAATACATATCGTTTGTTACGCGGTTTGTGAAAAGCACCACTGATTTCACATTGTTGGCCTTTTTGCATACTAGTCTTTCAAATCCCATCCTCTTGGGTTACATAAATATAAGATATTAGTGTCTTCTTTGGAATTGGTCTAAATTCAACTTTTTGATAGTAAATATGGTCCACTGTGTATTTTGATTCTTTCTAGGAGTATATTTGCTGGAGGCTATTGGGCTGTATGTTCCCATTAATGCAGCCTGTGCATTCAAGTGCCATGCCAGGAGTCAAGAAATTACTGGGCTTTCCATGTCAGTTGGGTACCTGTTCTGCTGGCATCTGTACTCAAATACGCAAGAACAAAAGACCTAACTTGGCAGTAGGGTAGTTTCCACACGTGGTTGGGTTAGTTTGCAACCCTCGTAAAGGCACTAGATGGATGCACGCATTTGAAGATCACCACTGTACAGATAGCTAATATAAGCTCTGTGGAGAACTCAGGTACGTAAGGATCTAACTGGGACAGAGGTTTTGAGTACAGGTCTCTAGAGAAGTGAGTGATATATTTGGCACTTAACCAGATTACCCAATCTTCTGAGGGACGGCAGAGGAATATAATCATGTGCAAGTGGGTGGGGAATAACTAACTAATAAATCAAACAAAACATGATGACTATGTAATAATTGAAGAAATAAAAAATAAATATTACCTCATGAATTCCAAAGTGAGCATAGGAATCAAAGTAATAATCCCTGGATGTCATCTCTTCTGGATTGATGAGTTTTGCCATCTTGCCTCGGCCTGGGCAGCTTGGTTGCAATGGGACATGTATAACAGATTGAACTGGCTTTGGAACAACAGTAGGCTGAGGAGGCTGGGATGGGATGGGGCAAACCTAGGAAAACACAGAATGTTGTTAAGAGGCATCGTTAAAAGCAAACATTTCTCTTGATGTCAGCATAGGGATATTATTGTAAGTAGCCAGGAGAGAGTAAGACCAAAGAAAACTTGGGTATCATAACTGAAATTTAGGCTGCCTTCTGTTCCTGACTCTTTAACTTATTAGCTCTGCCTTGGAAAATTTCCTTAATGGCTTTTTCTTTGATGTTCCTCTGCAGATACCTACATCAGTGCAAAGTAATGGCAAATTGTTGGTGTTGGCTAAAGTAGGTGACTTCATACGTTGACACAAGGCAGTTAAGAGCTCGGTTTTCTCCTTTAGTGTCTTTTTCTGTCAAACTGCACGGCTTTGTGAGAGGCAAGTTGTAATAAATAAATAGTCCCCCTGCAAAGAAGAGGTCATAATCAAAGGATTTTGAACACAGTGTTGCCGACAAGAAGGACAGGATTCACAACTGATTCTTAATTCTCAGGCAATGCATCTGGCTGTATTGATGAGGGAGGTCTGAGAATGGTCACAGCACCTTAAAGTCTCTGACACTATCTGAAAGACTCTTAGCATGTCAAGAAAGCACTGTAGGGAGCTGTATGAGATATGTGATCCCTTAATTCAGTTTCCTGTTGTTGGGAGATGTAGGTGTTACCAACACCCCTGGTCCACTGGACTTCATTGTTCCTTACATATTGCATCTCCAACAACAAAATTCCAATAAATCCAGAATGCTCACAACCCCTAGACTCAGATTTGATACCTGTAGCATCCAAGACAGAAGACAGAATGTTGCACAGCATGAGACACAAATGATGGTCTTGCCCATAAGTACCTGTATATCTTTCATCCTTAACATGAAGCAAACTGCTGAAAGCTGAGAAAGACTGAGCAAGATGCTACAGCTTCACGTGTGCACTAAGTCACCTGCAAATTATGGGTCAACAGCTTCATATATTAAGAGAGTCAATCCTACTTAAAATATGTCCCCTCCTCTTGCACTTTTAAAAAAATTTTCAGATTTAGTAGGTTCCCAGTGGGGACCAGATTTGCCTGAATGTCTCCTAGGTACTTTCATAAAGTCGACTCTATCTTCCATAGCTTGATACCGCGAGACATCAGTCCCTTGTACTGTCTCTGAATAGCATCAATTAGCCTACTTTAGTTTACTTCAATATCAAAAAAAAAAAAAAAAGCCCACACTTTTCTTTCACTTGTTTATTAGAAGATTTAAATGTGTCATCTTTTGATGGTTTCTTTGGTCCATCTGTGAAAAAAGAATACTAGTGCTTTATGTTCCTATAACACCTTTGTCCCCAAAGATCCTGAAGTGCTTTATTTATAGGTTTTTTCTGTTTCTGATGCTTTTGGCTTTATCATCTCACCCAGTTCAGAATACAATTGTTCCCAATTGGTATTTGTATTTCTGTCCTGTCTAGTTTTAAAATGTCCATCTGCAGTCATTTCTCTTAAGAGATTATTTCATGGCAAGCAACACCTTGACAGCTCATTCTGTCAAGGTGCTGCTTGTAATATCCAACCCTTCCAAATTTAATCTTGATATTTTTAATCACATATTTGAGGTCATATCCTAGGATTTTTCTCCATGGATGTACACACTATCAAGTTTTTGCAGTTGACTTGCCCTGTAGTCCCTTCTGTATTTGTCTGCTGGGTTACAAAGTCTTAAATTGTAGATGTTCAGAATTTTGCTTTAATTTAATATGAACTCTCTAAGGTCTTACACTTTTCTCCTAAATCTTGTCTCCACATGATTTTACAAGTGAAATATGTAAATATAAAAGTCACTGAACTCTTCATTCTGTTCCTGTCTTAGGTAAGAAGGTCTCCAGACACAAGATAATACATCAGAGGCAATTGCTCAAAAGCTGCTTACTGGAGAGAAGATCTGACGGTTTTTGTAAATGAAACCAAAGGAACATTAGCATTTCAATTGCTGTCAAAGTACAAACTCAGATGTGTTTTGCTGTAAAATAGAAAGCATTTTCTACAAGAAAAGAGACTAGTCTTGAAGAAGAACCTTCTGTCTGGGTCTCAAGCAGTATCAGTTCTGCTCCTGGCTGCATGGAATTTGTCTAGACAGCGTTATGAGAAGAAGAGTTATTCTAACCAAAGATACTCAGGCTAGGAAAGTTGTCTGAATGATTTTGTGTGCTGTAAATGAATTAACATTGTTACCCCACAGTCTGCAAGACAGCTGGAGTCTGCTACAGCCAAGGAGCAGCAAGATTACTTTTATTAAGCTATTGTGGCAGTATTAGACCTTTGACTCACAGTACTTTTTGGGTTTATCTAAAGTACCTCAAGGCGTACTGCTCTTAACTGTCCATCTACATATCTGCCAGACAGTACGTATCCCATGTAGTGGAAGAAGTAGAAGCCTATTAGGTCTGCTTCTCAGCTGTCTTAGTTTGTAGCCAAGAAGCCCATGGTAAAATGTCTTGATGGTGGTTGTGTGACAATGTTAGGCTGTGGATACCATTAGGTCTTGCACTGTCCATCCAGTGCTATGGGTATCATAGCCTCATGCAGAAGGGGTAACAGAAAATCGTATAGGGGTGGTGATCTTCTCAGCCAGCAGCACTCTGTCACAGGAACCTTAAATCAGCTGCTTCTTTTCTCTTTAAGGAATATTAACATAACAGAGACCTTTCACATGAAAATGATGTAATTTTTTGCGGCATCTGTAATACCCACTGCTGTAATTCCTGTATGTAGCACTGTAATTCTGAGTCTCCAAGGCAAGGTCACAATTACAAGAATAATTTTGTGAGCAGGGCTCAGGTAATCTCTCTGTCATAGATTTGCTATAGACACTTTGAACAATTTCAGTCAAGAGTAACTCATGTCCTGTGACAACAAATACCTGGGGAAAACATAAACACAGTGGACAATTACAAAATAAAGAAATGTAATTAAAGCTATTATATGTATCAGAAATAATAAAGTCTTCAGGTGTACAGCTCTGCACCTGCCAAACCAGAAACAACTAAGCTTTTAGGGATATGGTATAACTACTTTAGGAGAAAACATGTCTCCAAGAGAAAAGCTATCATGGAAAGACAACCTCCTGTATTCTTTCCAGAACTGAAAGAAATCTTTGATATGATTTACAAGTTTAGCTCATATATACCATACCTGCCAGAAAAAAAACCTCACCTTCTCAATAACTCCTGAAAGGGAAAGCATGTGGGGGCAAACTTCACATCAATGAAAAGAATCTAAGAAAATCTGTCTGAATGAGCCATGTACAAGTACAGATTCCAGGCTAGCTGCACATAGCTCCAGGACACTGGCCACTGGTAATGAAGTTTGAAAGAATGCAAGTAGCTGCCTCAGAATGCATTCATCGTTGTGCTAAACATGCTGCCCTCTATTTTTCCATTCCTATTTGCTACTGAAGATAGAATTGGAGGGTCTGAAGGATCTGAGAAGCAATCTTTTTCTACAATTGCGATGCAACTTAAGTCCTGCTGCTCTGTACCACTGTAACAATTAAATCAAAAGAAATTAGGGAAATATCTTTCCTCCTACTTTTAAAAATGAAATAAAGTTTCTTTCCTCTTTCTTTGTAGACAAGGTTGGTAGATTATAGATACATCAAAGGTATTAGCAAAGGACCACTTTTTAAAAAGCTTTGAATTCTTACAAAAGGCAAGATTCATAACCCTTATTCATTTCTCAAAATCTCACATCTGAACATCTTAACATAAGTTTCTAAAACACATCTAGGTACTTCAGTGGTGGATGTTACTTTCAGATATGTAGAGTTGCCCACATGCATCAATGGAAACTGTTGAAATTCTTCTTTCTTGAAATCAGGATCTAAGTCAATGTGGATTTATGAGGCTATCTGGATGCACAATTCCCATAATACAAAAGAGAACAGGGTATTCAAAAATTATAGGCTATTTTGAAAATTTGAACCTTTTAGATATATCCATCCACCTACAGACAGGCAAGGTGTTGAAATATATTTTAGAAGGCTCGTGACAAAAGCTAAGGTCTAGAGTAAAAATAAACTTGAATTTCAATGTTCATTTCTTGATATTACTATGGAGACACGGGGCTGAAGGTTAAAATTCCAATCCTTGTAAAAGTGTTGTTCAAGCTGCAGTGCTTTATCCTTGGCAAATTCTTAGGTATTTATGACATTTTTATGGCATTGAAGAGGCTAACAATAGCTTCCGTCTGGAAACCCCTACCCATTCATTAAGAAACTACACACATTAAGAATGCAATTATCATTTAATATGATTCAATTTCAGTATTCTCTTATTTATAAACAAATGTTTTTATCATATCTGAATGTTGATTATTTCTTGGGCCAGATAGCTTTCCGTGTCAGAACTACTAGAACGGAATATGCCTTGCACCAATTTCATTAATCTGAATTGAATAATCCACACCTTTAGCATGCAAGCAAACCTGCAGGCACCACCCCATACGCAGTGACCATAGCAGTTCCAACCATACAGCTTCTTCCTGCTGCAGGGATAAAGGCATAGCCAAATATAGGAGGTATCTGGTGTCCTCTTGCCAAAATTTAGGCTTACTTCTACAACAACTCCTTGGAAGTCACTATACAGTGATACAAGCTGAAACCTCCTGTGACTCCTTTATCTTTTTGAAATAAGCCTTTGTCCCAGATTTGTGGGAGCGTATCTTAAATGATCTTTGGATTGAGCAAAGCATCTGCTCCCTTATCTGAGAAGTTTTAATCTGATTTTCTGAGGAAATTAAACTGCCACAGTACCTGGTCTGTGCCTCCCATTGGTAAGTTTTGAGCTTGTCCAACCCAGTCTAATTTGAAAGAAGAGTGTAAATATCAAACACTTTTGTATTCCTATACAGAGCTCAAAACTAAGTTAAGAGATGAGAGGATAAAGAACACGTACTTATCATAGAATAGTTTGGGTTGGAAAGGTCCTTTAAAGGTCATCTAGTCCACCCCTCCTGCAACGAGCAGGGACATCTTCAACTAGATCAGGTTGCTCAGAGCCCTGTCCAACCTGACCTTGAATGTTTCCAATCTAAATCTACCCTCTTTTAGCTTAAAAGCTTAAAAACTTAAAAGCTGAAAAACTTACAGCTTAAAACCATTACCCCTTGTCCTATTGCAACAGACCCTGCTAAAAAGTTTGTCCCCATCTTTCTCATAAGCCCTCTGTGGGTACTGAAAGACCTCAATAAGATCTCCCCGGAGGGTTCTCTTCTCCTGGTTGAACAACCCAAACTCGCTGAGCCTGTCCACACAGGAGAAGTGTTCCATCCCTCTGATTACTTTTGTGGCCCTCCTCTGGACCATCTCCAACAGGTCCATGTTTTTCCTGTGCTGAGGTCTCCAGAGCTGGACGCAGCACTCCAGGTGGCGTCTCATGAGACTGGCATAGAGACGCAGAATCACCTCCTTTAACCTGCTGGCCACACTTCTTTTGATGCATCTCAGAGTATAGTTGGCTTTCTGGGCTGTGAGTGCACATCATTTCCTCATGCCCAGCTTTTCATCCACCAATACCCCCAAGTTCTTCTCCTCAGGGCTGCTCTCAATCCCTTCAACCCCAGCTTCTATTGGTACCGAGGGTTGCTCCAACTCAGGTTCAGGACCCTGTGCTTGGCCTCATGAGGTTCACATGGGCCCACTTCTTGAGCTTATCTGGGTCCCTCTGGATGGCATCCTGTCTACCATACCACTCAGCTTTGCGTCGTCTGCAAACTTGCTGAGGGTGCACTTGATCCCACTGTCTATGTCATTGATGAAGATTTGAACAGTACTGGTGGCAGTATAGATCCCTGAGGGCCTGTGTTTACTCGTAGGAAACATGGTTTCATTAGCTTCCCTACTCATGGAAAAAGCTTTTTATGCCAAGCATGTGAAGTTTACAGGGAGTGCAAAACGGTCAGAAATCAAGGGGTTCCAACAGAGACCAGATGAGAAAATATTCAACTACAAATGGAAATTTCTGCTTTGAAATCAGGATGCTATATATATCTTCATCGGGTACATGTTTTCAGGAAGCAGGGACTTCAAAGACCAGTAAAGAATGTTTTCCTTTGTTCTGGATTTTGGTTTTTTTAGTGGAGGCTTTATGTTGTGGTAATTCTCAATATCACAATGAAATCGCCAGTTCCTCAGCAGCTATAAATCAACTTTCTTCTTGATAAAAATTAGGCTCAGTTTATTTTAAATTGCAGATAAGTATGAGTTCAATGCCACTGCAAATCTTTCTAAACTCTAAAACTGCAAATCTAGCCAGACAGACACTGTAGGAAAAGTGGGAGAGAGAACTGGTTCTTAAAACTGCTTACTCCATTTTCAGCTGCTTCAAAGTCAAGTGCTGCTCTGAACTTTCTACATGGAGCATCTGAAATGCCAGATTAACTTGTCATAGACAAACCTGTCCAATTATTATCAGCAGGAAATATATTGTCCTTTACAGACAAGTATAGGTTAGAGTACACTACAGCTGCTACGTGTTATCCCTAAGGTAACGGTGATAGTAAAAATATCGTGAAAATACTGAGGTACGTTCTGAAATTCAAGGTTCTATTGTTTGCTTTAGAATAAAGCCTCTGTCCAGAGCAACTGAGACTGAGCAGTCATACAAGGAACTCGATTATACACTGTGTCGAAATCCTCAAAAAGTCAAAGATGCAAGCAGGTCTTCAGAATGAAAAAGGCAGAGTTAGCATATTTAGGCTGCAGCAGATATATCATCGAGTAGCAAGAAAGAAGGCAAGAATCACAAAGGTTTGAAAATCCGTTAATTGTTAGAAATCTAAATATAAGTACAACACAGGAACTGTGATACCTTTGTGGATCTGACCCAGTCAAGTTTCTTAATGGGGACTATCTACTGGGGAAAAGCCAGAATCTTAGTGACAGGTCACAAATTAAGCACGCAAATTTCCACTTGGGTATAAGGGAACAATTCTTCCCCCTAAGAGAAGTTAAGCACTGAAAGAAATGCTTAGAGAGTCTGTAGGGTCTCCAACCGTGGAATTGCAAAACTCAGATGGAGAAGGTCCTTAGCAGCCTGATCTAGGTTTAAAGTTATCTTATCTGAGCAGGGTGCTGGACTAGATGACCTCCAGAGGTCTCTTCCACCTGTATTATTCTATGATAGTAAGACAGGGACAGTTATATCTGTACTATGCAGGGGATACAGGTGGCAATGGCAGGATAAACTTACAAACCTAAGCCTAGTATAGATTATGGGGTGGGTTATAAATTTGTGTTTATAGATTTATACACACAATAGGAACAGAACCTGTTTTCATGAGATTAAAAATAGTGCACACCATGAGAAGAACATGAGGACATGACACTGGGATGAAAAGCTTTTGATGCTACATGTAAGAGAATTGGACTGAAATGATAGTAAGTGAGATGACAGAATGTAAGGATGGGAGTGATGTTAAGTATTTGTAGCATTTATCAAAGCCTGAGCAGTTCTAGACCATTCTGTGTGCCAGTGCAGGTAATAAAAATGCTCTTCATCCAATCTGCTCTCTTGACTGCTTACTGCACATTACAGTGCAGCTTGGGTACAGCAGCAAAGAACGGGTGACAAATTGTAATTATGTATGTTGACATTTAATTGAAGTTGTGTTCCTTTTTATAAAGATGGAGATTTTGCAATGTGAGTAAAGCAGAAGGTCCAGTGCAGGGCATGAGAAGTCCTAGTTCAGCGTCAAACAGAAGGACATAGGAGAGAAATGTATCACTATTAACTGAAATTAACTCTTTGCAAAATACCTCAAGAAACGATAGCAAACCAGTATTTTAAAAGTGCTGAGAGGTACCTTTCTTTAGGATGAGGTTGCATTTTGATCATCTTTGGCATGTGATAGACCTAATGTCTATTATTGTTTTAAATTTAATGTCACAGACTTAGCTGCGACAGCTTCCAGGTTTACAAAATCCCTGTTACAAGGGACAGAATCACCTCCCTTGACCTCCTGGCCACGCTTCTTTTGATGCAACCCAGGATACGGTGGGCCTTCTGGGCTGATGCATGTGGATATATATAGTATATGGATATATACAGCATATGGATTGTTACAGTGTAATGGTCTCTGTCACGAGTCAAGAATCTGAGAAGTGGAGAATTAAATAGAGGAGAATTTTGAAACTCACGAAGGAGGCAAGCTGTGATGTTCTGTGGCTAGATGTTCTGTGGTTTTTTTCCATTCTTCAGTGCAATTAGGAACGGAAGAGGTGGCTATACTCAAGTACACTGACAATTTTGACACAAGATTGACACCTGTAACTAAATCCGGCAGGCTGAGAAGTTGAGAAATAAGGGCTAGACCATCGGGGTTACGGTGTTTCTGAGAGGCATTCCAGACTTGTCAGACTTTTTCTGGCTCAGTACCATGTGTCAGGCCAGTTAGGAACAGCATGCTTTCTAATAGAGCTCGTCTGAATTTGGTGCCTGGCTAAGAAGTATGGGCTTTTTGCTCATTGTATGTTACAGCAGCCTTTCTCCTGTTCCAGAATCCAGTCTGAAAAGTTGGCACTGCCGTGTAGATCACAGAGTAGCACAAACTGCAACCAGGAACCTCATAAGTCCAGTGGCTGTCACACGTTGCAGCTTCTGGTCTCATACAGATTTACAGCTACGTCTGGCATGGTAAGACTGCAAGTTCCTGCTTTCCACCGGGGCATCCTATCCCTTTTAAAGATTCATGAACAGCAAATAAAACCAAATGATGAAAAAACATTTCCTTCCTACCTTCCTGTTGTTTTAAGCCTCTCCTTTTCTGACTAAAGAAGGTGAGAATTTAATTTAATTTCATCATTCTTCACTCATTTGGTAGAAGCTGACACATTACAGTAGTGAAAAACAGGAAGGTGCCTTAAAGAGTGATCCTCAGCCTATCAGTGTTCACTGAGTGAAATTCTGATATCATCACAGGAATTTAAAATTAAAAACTAGGGTCAACTGTGAGAGCTAAGAATGTTACTGTCAGCCCTATGTTATGTAATTGGTATTACTTCTATCAAAATCTGAAGTGCACTTAATACGTAAAATAGCCATTAAAGGCCAGGCGGCACTTATATTGGCTGATCACCATGGAATGCTTTTTCTTCCTTTCCCTTCAATTATCCAGAAAAAAAGCAGTAGGTATAAACTATGTTTTACGGTTCCCTGTAACAGATTTTCCCTGTGAGATGTCTGGTTTTCAGGAGTTTTGACTCTTCTCTTTGCGGGACTACACCCAAAACTCTCTAGAACAAAAAGCAATCAAGATGCACAGACATAGGAAAGGGAAATAGCCTGTTGTTCTGACAGGGGCTTAGCTTCTGTGGTAGTTGAGAGGGAAGGTTTGAGGTGTGCCTATTGCCTGTCTATTCCTGAAAACGACAAAAGAGAAAAAGCTGATAGCAGAATTTTCCATCTGAATTAGGCTATAGCCTCTGGGAAATAAAGAGCTTTTCCAAGTTTAGCGTCACTTTATTTCTGATTTGCCTTTCATGGAATTGCACGAGGGTAAAAGATATCTCTGCCTTAATAAAATTAATCAGGTCTTCCACCTGATTTTAAAATATTGGTCACAAACTCAAGGAATCTATAAACAAACCATATCACTTCCATTCCTGGGCATTCATTGCCGAGTCACCTCTATATTTGGTAATGACGATCGTTAACATTAAATACTTACTACTCGCCCTGATACTGATATTTTAGGGTCCCATCTGGCCTGATCGGGCAGGCGCTTCTCTACCACCAAGTAACACTCAGCGATGCTGGTGCAGTTCAGGGGCCAAACTCACACTCCCACTTCCAACCCCCATGCTCAGGTTTGGCACGGCAGAGTGAGAAGGTGATGAAGGTGCCATGTTGCTGGAACAGCACGGGCTTGGACTGCAGTTGTTATTCTGTAATACAAGTAGTCAAATAGCACCAGTCTTGCGTCATTTTTTGAGACAGGATGGAAACCCCCAGATTTATGTGTGGTTGTCTGAGTGGTGTCTTCAAGCCCTGTCCATACAGCACTAGGTCTAAGTTCCCTACCAGCAGGAGTAGGGAAGTGATTGTCCCCCTGTACTCAGCACTGGTGAGGACACACCTGGAGTATTGTGTCCAGTTTTGGGCACCTCAATCCAAGAGAGATCTGGAGGTGCTGGAGCGAGTGCAGAGGAGGGCAACGAAACTGGTGAAGGGGCTGGAAAATAAATCATATGAGGAGAGGCTGAAGGAGCTGGGACTGTTCAGTATGAGGAAGAGGAGGCTGAGGGGAGACCTCATCACTCTCTACAACTACTTGAAAGGACACTGTAGAGAGGTTGGTGCTGGTCTCTTCTCACAGGTAATTAATGACAGAACGAGAGCGAATGGCTTCAAGCTCCAACAGGGTAGGTTTAGACTGAACATGAGGAAAGAATTCTTCCCAGAAAGAGTGGTCGGGCATTGGAATAGGCTGCCCAGGGAGGGGGTTGAGTCACCATCCCTGGATGTGTTTAAGAGCCGATTAGATGTGGTGCTGAGGGATATGGTGTAGGGGAGGACTTTATAGAGTAGGGTAGATGGTTGGACTCGATGATCCCAAGGGTGTCTTCCAACCTAGATGATTCTGTGATTCTAAGGCACCTGGGTACCGGAACAAGAGTAATGGTTCTTCCTATATGCAGGTGAACACTGGTAGTTCAAGGTTCCTGGTGAGTGATATCCTCTGCTGCTTGGGTAGATTTAGCACTTTGTGATCAAATAGGATGAAGAAATTGTTCCGTGCTGTGTTTCCCTGGCAGAAGCTCAAAGCTTACATTGTTCTTTAGCAAGTTGTGATTCAGTTACTTTTCCTTCTATGATGTGGGGCTCAATAAATAATGAGGCAGTATTCTAGGACTGCCTTTGCGTAAACAAGTTGGACTAGCTGGGAGGAGGATCTAGGCTTGTCACCACTCTGCCTTTGTTAGCCCCTTCCCTTCTATATGTGCATCAGAGGGGACTCATCAGCGTCACTTTCTTTCTACTGGGTAGCTCACAGTGTAGATAGACAGCACTGGAGAATAAAAAGACTGCCCTTCCACTTCTCTGCAAGGTCCAACATGCAGTGTGCAAGGCCCAACATGCAGTGTGCAAGGCCCTGTAAATGAAACCTCCATAATATGTGGTGGGTCCCCCAAGTAATCTGACATAACTAGACATAAATCCCGAATTACAGACTATTTATCATCATGGCTATGAAGCCACGAATGCTGCATAAGGATCTATAGCCAGAACGTTAGGGGCCCATTAACAGATGGTAGTTAGTTGTATTTAAAGATGACTAGACAATTCAGCTCTTTCTGTGAAAAAAAAAAAAATTAAAAAATATTTTTAAGGACCAGGTGATTCTCTGAGGCATGAAACCCTAGCTTTGTTAGCAGTTGCTTTCACTTTGTGATCAACTATAAGCCAGGGAAGACACGCTACTGTTATCTGGAAGCAGTGAACAGAAATGTAAACGTGGCTGATGGTTTTTATTCAACCCCAAGTGAAGAGAGATACTCCTGTGCCAGATTACCTTAAAACTCCCCACATCACAGGCACAGCTTGCTGTAGAAATAGCGACAGAAGTTTTAGGAGGCTGTACTGAAAATATCAAAGTTGAACACAGTGAAGAGGAAGAATTTGTTGCAGATCCTTGCATAAAGATTTATAAAGCTCCAAAGCCAGAAATGTGTGAACTCTCCATTGTGATTTTCTTATTGGTTGCTACTATCAACTTAGGCAGCAGCAACCAATAAGAAACCATGATTCTTGCTGAACAGAATCATGGTTCCAGTGATGTACAAATAAATAACAAGTGATATACCCCCTTATGAGAAGCTCCTCAAGATGGACACAAAATGGAGACGAAACCAAACCAGCTCGGTATTTCAAAGCTACTTTACCTCACCCTGGAAAGTGCATGAAAATCTATTGAGAAAAGCAGGGGGCTATAGCCCCCATTATCAACACGCTTCTTGCAGGGGAATTAGCTGTACCCCTAGACAGCCTCTTTCCTCCCCCCATCATCATCTTGACTGACTCTCTAGTGACACAGGGAACAAGAATCAGAAAGTGCTATTCAAGTATAAACCCAGTTATTTTTAGGGCCTTTCTCAGTCTCAGGCAGTAAGCTCAAATTCACATGAAAAAGTAGAGCTCTGCTATTTTTAGAGGATAATTATTAACAAAAATAACCAGAGTACTCTATCTGTACAAATTATTTTCTTAAATTAGCAGAAAAGTTAATGGAAGCCCTCCTCTGCTTAGCAAATTTCTAATGCACTGATCCCTGAAAGTCACTTTGCATCTGATACCCCAGTCATTCTCTTTACCTCTCACTGAGCTTCAGGTGTTTCACAACAGTTCCAGGAAGACATTACATTCTGTAGGCTTTACTGAGCTTTAGGATGGAGGAGGGAAAAAAAAAATTCCAATCGATCACCTACTCCATGTCCTAGCCAAACTTTTCATCAGTGTAGTTTCAGATGTAGTTCAGTTCTAGAGGAGGTCTCTGCTAAGAATTAGCCAGATTTATCCATTATTACTTTTTAACCTCTGCAGGATAAATTAGGACAGAAAGGAGAACAAGACTGAGAAATGGCAGTTCCTGAGCTCAAGTGCCGGGGAAAACCAGCGCACTGATTTACAGTTCAGTGCAGCTTCAGAACTACCAGCAAACAGGCACCAACATTCAATAGAAGTCCCACATTTGGTACTTTAATTTAGCAATTAGCAAAAAATAGACTGTTTCCCTGCACAGAGCAAACTTTGCCACTTCCTTTGGAGCCCGCTCTGTCTTAACATGTTACAGAACATATTTTTTCTTTATTACCTGTCATAACCACGCTGGCAGTTTTTTTGTCCTCTGTATTGATTTTAAATCCATCTCACTGTGTGACTTTGAAGGACATAGCCATCTCTTAGTGTGGATTATCAGAGAATCACATCCCCTTGTGAGACCGACTAAACTCCTAGAGGTGGAATGTGACTCTCCGAATCAAAGGGTGATGTGCCCATGAAACTTAGGGAATAATGCAGGGTGTGACTGACCATGGCTGTTGGAAAGAAGCTGACTTTACCTCAAGCCAGTTTGGGGGTAAGGGGACTAGATGGTGGCCCTTGCTTCAGACAAGTAGCTATCAACACTTGAGTGGATCAACTGGTGGTTTAAATATTTGTCCCTGAGTTCATGAAAAGAGTGTGAGTATCTCCCTGAGTTAGCCAGACCTGCATGGGGGAAGTGATTACTTGGCTCAGCCCAACATGAAGTATAAAAGTTGAACAGCTAACAGAATAATTTCAATGAGAGCGTGGCCAGCAGGTGGAGGGAGGTCATCCTGCCCCTCTGCTCTGCCCTGCCCTGGTGAGACCCCGTCTGGAGCACTGTGTCCAGTTCTGGGCTCCCCAGTTCAAGAAGGACAGTGAATTGCTGGAGAGGGTACAGCAAAGGGCAACAAAGATGATTAAGGGCCTGGAGCATCTCTCCTAGGAGGAGAGGCTGAGGGACTTGGGTCTTTTTAGTCTGGAGAAGAGAAGACTTAGGGGAGATCTAATCAATTCTTACAAATACTTAAAGGGTGGGTGTCAGGAGGACAGGGGTGGTCTTTTTTCAGTGGTGCCCAGAGACAGGACAAGAGGGAATGGGCACAAACTTGAGTATAAGAAGTTCCACCTAAACATGAGGAGGAACTTCTTTACTGTGAGAGTGGTAGAGCCCTGGAACAAGCTGCCCAGAGAAGTGGTGGGGTTTCCTTCTCTGGAGACATTGAAAACCCACCTGGACATGTTCCTGTGCAACCTGCTATAGGTAGATCCGCTCTGGCGGAGGGATTGGACTAGATGATCTCCAGAGGTCCCTTCCAACCCCATATGATTCTATGATTCTATGAATGAGAGTGTTGTCCCAAATCGTGCTTTAGGCAATCCTGCTTTGGCAGGGGAGTTGGACTAGATGATCTCAAAGGTCCCTTCCAACTCTGACAATTCTGTGATTCCGTGAACACGAGCAATGGACTTGAGCTGCTTTCAACTCACGTATTCCTTCCCAGGGACTAGGGAACACAGCATTATGACAGTGAGCATATTACGAAAACAGGTAATGGGAGTCAAATTGGTGTTATGATTGAACTGCAATGCAACTCCAGTTCCTAACTGTAATATTTTCAGTGTATTTTGTATCACTCTACTAAATCAGAAATCCCATGTAACATCAACTATCTTCAAATACGACATTAAATAGACATTTGATATTTAATATTAAACACTCTGTGTGTGGAATATCTAAAAGAAACTGGTTGACAGAGCATTGAACTATAACACCTATCTGCAACTAGTATTTTCATTTGTAATCATTAGAATAAAATTCTTGTGAGGACATTCAAAGCTTTATTTTTATCAGATGTAAAGGGCCCAACTGTAAACAAATCATTGGGGTGAAAACTGGCAGGAAGCCTTTAACTTGTGCTCAAGAGCTCCAGCTGCTGAAACAAAAATAGTAGCTTTTCTGTCTCACAAGCTTGATTAAGTGCATGGTGGGAGGAAAGTTATGAATCTATTCTCTCTTGGGCACCTGGAAGTTCAGCAAGACACCTCCCCTCAAGATTTACAATGAAGAGAGCGTCTCCTTTCCCTCTGCAGGCTTGCCTTGGAGTGAGAGTGCATGAATGTTATACTGCACGGTTTCAGGTTAGTTAAAATATCACAGTCAGCCTTGAACCACCTCCATTGCTATTCATCAAGGGGCTTGTCTCCACCCTGGCTTTTGCTGTTACCATTTGCTTTCCCTTTCTTGCTGTTGCCATTTTCATAAGGGGATGGGTGTTTTGTCTCAGCACTTCCACTGATGTTGATTCATAAGGCAGCATATGTGACTGTGTGCTGACTTGGCTAAGACTGAATGGAAATACCTGCCCGATTTATGGACACAACGTAGAATCCTTTGTCCACAAAATCCAGCCTGTGACTGTCCTGCCAGTTGTCAGTGCCTCTTTGGCACAAGCAACTGCTACTTGCACCACACAGTGTCAGATGGATCTGAATCCTTCCTGTAGGTCTCGGGCATGGAAGGGCAGCCTACGGTCTGCTACAGCATTTCTGTAGCTGCCACACGCCGTTTCATGCTTTTCTGTTGAGATTCTGTGTGGGTCCTGATTCCTCCTTCTTGTTGTGGGAAGCTTGGGCTCTGCCTAGTGCATTCACTAGAGCCCAAGGGCAGCAAGAATTGCATGTACATGCACGAGTGGGTCATCTTTCCTTTTACTTATGGAGTAACAGAGAAGTAATTCAAATGATCGCTGTAGAATCACTACAGACTGAAGAATCGTCCTCACTTAAAAGAACTGTAGAGCAAAATGGAAATTACTAGAGACAACATGAGCAGAAAATGTAACTGACAGTAGAAAGATCTGTATAACTGGGCTTCTGTTCAAATTTGTCTTGCTTTGATGCTGTGTAAATAGGTTGATTAGCATGAAGGCTATGTTCTCTGATTAAAGTGCTTCTGACCTGTGATTTTCACTGATTCATGTGACTTTTCTTAATCTGAAAAGCTTAGAGAGTGAATCTCAGCTTTACAAAGGTTTTTACTATTTACAGTTACGAAGAAACCTTGAAAACACTGAGTAAAGTTTCTGGGTACTGAAAGGCCTATAAAAGGAACCCATTGACGCAAATTCAGTGTCTTTTTTTAGCCAGGCTTATCACCTTTCCACATACAAGGTTGGCATTATTTTGCTTTAGCCACACTATGTGCACGGCATGACGTACAGCAATGCAAAACTCTTTATTGGACCAACCCCATCTGTGTTCCGAGGGTGGAACAGGACTTCAGTTTCTCTTACTTTTTGACATGCTTGTGGACGGGCCAAAAAAAATAGTAAATCCATCAAAATCTGTGCATTGTCTAAGATAACTGTAAGTCAATGGATAGGACTGAAAGTTTTGCTTGCTAGTTTTCTGAACATTGACATCATTTAAGAAACAGGAAAAAAAAAACCAAACAGAAGAGAGAAAAAAAAAGTAGAAGCAAAAATAATGTTTTCCTACAGCCTGCTGCTGGCCATGTCACTGTATTCAGATCTGCCAAAGATGATTGATCATTTTCATTAATCTCAGGACCACAAGAACAGCATCTGGCTCACTCTAGTACTAATACCTCATTCCCAAGAAAGAAACTTCTTTCAGAGTCTGTCTAGTGGTGGTTGTTGGAAGCTACAATAAATTAACATGGAGAGAGGGAGAAGATTCAAGGTGATTCAAGGTTTTATTGATGTGGAAGGGTGCTTGCTTTTTTTTTTTTTTGGAACACATCAAGCTTCTTGGGATCTTGTTTCTTTAAATATTTCTCCTGTTCATGGAATGATTGGCAGCTAAGTGGGATAGAAGAGAAGAAGCATCAGCTCTCACTACTGAACTGGCTGCACATTCAGAATTAATGGGGAGGAAGATCTTTCTGACAGGAAGAAGATTCTAAAAATATGAAAAACACATTAAAAAAATGGATTTTCCATAGGGCTATGAATCAGGGGAATATGTTTTCAGGACTGTCATACAAATGAAAAAACACTATGTTTGGTTGTTAATATTACTGAAGGTTGACAGCTGAGCCACCCTGGACTCTGTCTACAATCAATAAAGAGAAAGGGGATTCTTTAAAGTATGATTCAGATTTGAGATGGACAGAGTTGCCATTCAGAGGTGTTTGTTGATTAGACAAGTAGGCCACCAACTCAGACACTTTGTTAAAGCATTTGAATTTATGTGAGCAGAATCCAGATCCTATTTCACCCACTTAAATTAAAATAATAACAATAGAAAATAATAAAGATTTGTTGATCCAATGATAGGGAACATCAAGAACCTAACCAATGAGTTGTGCATATTTGTTAAAACAGCATGGCAAACAAATTACTGCCATCAAGAAGATCCCGATAGAGTGACTTGAATGAGTCTTGAACATTTTCAGGAACTTAAGCATTGCAAAAGGCTTGTAAAAATGGTTTTTCTTGAGATGCTGAATCACTGGAGATAAAACCATTCAGCACCAAATTAACAACAGTGCTTATTTTTTTGATTTTTCTGATAACATAGTAATTTTCAGCAGAATTCCAAAGCATGATGCGAGTCAGAGTAACGCACTGTTCTACCACCCGCAGCACGACTGACACAAATTGTGTATCACAAGCAATAAGGTTTCTTTTGAAGACAATAGCATGAAGAAAGATCTAAATGATTAGAAGATGAAGGAAGAACAAAGGAAACTGACAACAGCATCTCCACTACCTCCTTAAAAATGTCCAAATAAATAATACCATCTTTATTCTACGCAGGATTTCTCACTATAAACAGATGGTTAAGTAGGATTTTGATCTTAAATTTATGTCAGAGATAGCAATGTCATATCCAGCAGTTAAAAGACTTAAACTAATGACAAAAGCTAAATGTAGAATTGTTGGCAAGTACAGTAAGCAATTAATTGTCTTGATTTCCCTTGTTCTGGGTTGTGCAGACTACAATCCAGCAAATGTAATAAATCGTCGGTCCTTTTCATTTTATTGAGATCTCAGTTCATCAGATGTAAAAGAAAACAGCCAATAGAGATGTGAACATAGTCAGCATTTCACAGGACTGAGTGTTTGAGAAAACCCAAGGACTGTGTTCCTTTGTTGTAGATTCCTAAATTTACCAGATTTTTTAAATATCAACCAAGGAAAGGAAAAGAATGCGATGCATAAAAAATATCTATAAAGATCTTAAATTTCTAATTTCATTTATATATTGTACAGAAAGCAGTTGTGGTTGGAGGGATGTCTGGATGTCATCTGCTCCCACCCCTGTTCAAGCAGGGCCACAACAGGCCAGTTGCCCAGGGCTATGCCCAGATGGCTTTTGAGTACCTCCATGGAGGGAGACTCCACAGTCTCCCCAGGCAACCTGTGCCAGTGCTTGGTCATCCTCACAAAAAAGTATTTCTTGATGTTCAGATGGAACCTCCTGTGTTTCAGTTTGCGTCCATTGCCTCTTGTCCTGTCACTGGGCACCACAGAAAAGAGCCCATCTCTTTGCATCCTCCCTCCAGGTATTTATATACATTAATAAGATCCCCCTGAGCTTTCTCTTCTCTAGGCTAAACATTCCCAGCTCTCTCAGCCTCTCCTCATATGAGAGATGCTTCAGTCCCTTAATCATCTTTGTGGCCCTTTGTTGGACTCTCTCCAGTATGTCCATGTCTCTCTTGTACTGAGGAGCCTAGAACTAGATACAGAACTCCAGTTGTGGCCTCCCCAGCGCTGATAAAAGGGGAAGGATCACTTTCCTTAACCTGCTGCCAATACTTTGTCTAACGCAACTGAGGATACCATTAGCTTTCTTTGCAGCAAGTGCACATTCCTGGGTCCTGGTGAACCTGGTGTCCACCAGGATTCTCAGGTTCTTTTCTGCAAAGCTGCTTTCCAGTTGCGTGGCCCCCAGCATATACTTGTGCATAGGCTTGTGCACTTCCCCTTGTTGAACTTCATGAGGTTCCCACCAGCTTATATCTCCAGCCTTTATTTGCTTATTCAAATTTATTTGGATGTAAAATCAGTGTTTGAGCTATTTTCTGGTTTGAGATCACCAAACAAGGAAATGGGTAGAAACAGGAATCACATACCAGATTTCCTCTTTCTGACAAAAATATCAATTCTCTGTTGTTATTTCACTCTTCCTATACACTTATAACTCACAGTCCCCTTAGTGGAGCTGTAAGTGGTAGTGGCTTTTAAGTGAAACTTTGAGTCCCAGTGGTCTCTGTGTTTTTAATAAGGATTAGACTTTCACACCTCTGTAAAGTTTGCAAGCAATGAAAAACGTCAGATGCAGCCAGGAGGCCCTAGATATAACATACAGCCTGGAAAGAATATACAGTGCTTTACAGAATATGATTAATTTTGATATTCATTATCATGACATATATTATAGAAAAATGTATTGCTGATGACTTAGGAGAAACTAAATGCTAGAAAACCATTCTCATTCTTTATACAGCAGGCATTCTGTGCACACAGTACAATTCACAACTGTTAAATCCTATCGAAAATTGTTACCATAACTAGGTACTTGTAGCATTTATTTCTGTCCTTGTGAGATTGTACTGGTCATGGATTTATGTAGGGATATCACTTTGGCTTTGAAGAAAGACAGGTCTTGATGATACATAATGAAGAGCGTAACAGTGACTTCGTGATTACAGTTGCTTTGAGATTCTAAATGAAGCAAAACAGATATCTTATTTTATAAGGCCACAAAGATGATTAAGGGCCTGAAGCATCTCTCCTACGAGGAGAGGCTGACGGACTTGGGTCTTTTTAGTCTGGAGAAGAGAAGACTTAGGGGAGATCTAATCAATGCTTACAAATACTTAAGGGGAGAGTACCAGGAGGATGAGGCCAGTCTTTTTTCACTGGTGCCCAGTGACAGGACAAGAGGGAATGGGCACAAACTTGAGTATAAGAAGTTCCACCTAAACATGAGGAGGAACTTCTTTACTGTGAGAGTGGTAGAGCCCTGGAACAGGCTGCCCAGAGAGGTGGTGGAGTCTCCTTCTTTGGAAACATTCAAAACCCACCTGGACACGTTCCTGTGCAACCTGCTATAGGTAGGCCCGCTCTGGCGGGGGGGTGGGACTAGATAATCTCCAGAGGTCCCTTCCAACCCCATATGATTCTATGATTCTAAAGACTAATGACTTAATCCACAAGAATCCATACCAGGGTGCTGGGTGGGCAGAGGGTCCATACCGGTAATCAAGGGAATCACAAACTTGTGCTTGTGAGCCTGGAGAGCGGAGGGGGTGTGTGTCTGCACGAGTGGCCTTCTGCCTCGGCCCACTGAAGAGGAGGTGGGGGCCTCTCTGGGGATTGTCTCTGAGATCTGTGTGTAGGTGCTGCTGAAGGCAGTGCCTTGTCGGTGGGAGCCTGTGCGACTGGCCCTGCTGGTGTCCTCTGTGTGTGTGTGTGTGTCTAGGACAGGTGTGCAGACAGGTCACTGGTTGAACCTGCAAACAGGAAAGCGTCAGCCATGTCCTTCAGCCTGGGCAGAGGCCCTGAGTCCCCAGGTCACCAAGCTGGGCTCCAGTGGCCAGGCAGGAGAGGTCCTGGGCCAGAGGAGGTGGGCCGAGCTTCTTACATCACTTAACAGTATGTAGGCAGAGAAATGTTCAGAAATTTACACCTACGGTTTTCAGAAGTGCTCATTCAGCTCAGAGTAGTCCTAGCTGCTGCATCCCACTCTCTGTCGCCTCCAGCCTCTCCTCCTAGGGGTTCATTGGTGTCATTCAAGGCCTAGCAATGATCAACTGCCCCAGACGTGTAACCCTGGGTCCGACTCATGAGAAAAATCCTGAATTGTAAGACAGAGTTTTGACAAAGCCTGTAGAATGGAGCCATGAAAGATAAAATAAGGTGAAATACAAATTTAAAGTTTAAGGATTCAGTGAGAAAAACAATAATGTGAATAGATATAACATGCTAAGGGAGTCTAAAGATGGCAACAGCAACGTGAAGTTTGAACATGAAGCAACATGGAACAACAGGAATGTTCCCAGCAGAAGAAGAATCTAACACTTCACCACCTGCTTCATGCCCACCTGGCCAGCAAAGACTCTTTGTATGCCTTATGTTGGGAATGATAAACATATTAATAACTTGACCTTAACTGCCTTTGATATGTTAGACAATAAATAACTGCTTTGTACTATTGAGAGGAATATATTCTGTCTACAAGAGATTCTCTGGATATGGCAAAAGGTGCTTGAACAGAGTGACTGAGAAGGAATGAAAGGAACAGTGCCTAAACTTCTGAAGAGGTTTTGTAGAGACTATATTTTTGAGAACCAGGCATTTGCATATTTCTCAATGTATTCTCACTGGCAAAAATGTTCAAATCAATGACTTCTGTGAGTAACTAAACTGTATTTTATGCATTTTAGTTGAGTTGTACTGACCTGCAAGTGTGCTGTCTTATTCTTTGACCTCTGAGATGTGTTACAGAATTTAAGAAAACAAGACCAGTTACATTTAGTTGCTGAATCAAAGGTGTGAATGCTTGGAAGAGATCTAAACTGGAACAGACAAATAATTTTAAATGCTTCCTTTTTGAATCGGGAGTTTGTGTTTCTAACAGCTCACCAAGTTCGTTGAATTTAAACTTGCTTTAGAGCTTTGTTAGCACTATATTTAGTGTGAGATTGTTATTTCAAATTGCAATGGAAGGCTATATACTCCTGTAATTCTCCACAACAAAACTAAATTTTGTCAGAACACCCATACAGAGGAAGACAGTGAATATAAAGGATGCTATGGAATGAAAAGCTAGGTCTTTTCTGTACGTCCTGGTTTCGGTTTGGGTAATTTCCTTCCTAGTAGCTGCTGTATTTTGGAGTTAGTATGAGAATAATTTTGTTAACACATATAATTTTAGTTGTTGCTAAGTAATGTTTACAGTAAATCAAGGACTTTTTCAGCCTGCCATAGAAGTTGAGAGGGAGCATATATGGGACAAGCTGGCCAAAGGAATATTCCATACCATAAACGACATGATCAGTATATAAATTGGGATTGGCTGGGGGGAGAGGAATCCATGACCACTGCGTGGGACAGGCTGGGCAACTGATTATTGGGTGGTGAAAGCAATTTGTGTTACATCACTTTATTTTGTATATTCTTTTTTCATTATTATAATTATTATTTTCTTTTCCGTCACTGTTCTATTAATCTGGTTTTATCTCCACCCATGAGTTTTTGTTTTGGTGTCCCTCCTCTCCTTTTATCCCTCTCCTCCCTACCCTACTGGGGGTGGAGAGGTATGAGCAAGCCGCTGGCTGGGATTAAACAATGACACTGTGAAACTGCTTTTTTAAACACAGAGTTTTAAACACAGAGTTTCTCTGTCACCAGAGAAATATATATATATATATAAATATTTTATGTGGTATAAGACTTTAACCAGGTTTTATCATTTTACAGTATATGAGCCCACATTGGCACAGTAGTGTCTTCTCTGACATAGCTCTAATAACACAGGTGACCTAGGTGCACAAAGAAATGAAAGTCACAGCACAATAAGCAGTCTGAATTTATGTAAATATAAAACATCGTATATGTAGATTTGAAAGGGGAAGGGAATTAATCCAGGCTCTTTAGACATGAGCCTGGAAGTGGTGTGCCAATGTTTGTGGGACAGTATGCTAGTGAGGTCCCTTGGTCTGTTGGCTCAGGGAAGGTAGGGGGTGGAGATCCATGCAGCAGCAGAGATATAAGGGTCATTGATGGGATAGAAACTACAGCCGCACCTGGGAATGGTCAGGTAAGAATTAGGACTTCTCCCAGAGAAAAAGTGGTGGAATCGATAGCCCAACTGAAGTGCCTCTACACTGACGCATGCTGCATGGGCAGCAAACGGGAGGAGCTGGAAGCCGTTGTGCAGCAGGAAAACTATGATGTAGTTATGGAAATGTGGTGGTTGATTTGCACAACTGGAGTGCTGTAATGGACAGCTATAAACTCTTCAGAAGGGATGGGTGAGGAATAAGAGGCAGTGGGGTGGCCCTGTGTGTTAGAGAGTGTTATGAATGTCTAGAATTTAATGGTAGTGACAACAGGGTTTAGTGTTTATGGGTAAGAATCAGAGAGAGGGCCAAGAAGGCAGATATCATGGTGGGAGTCTGTTATGGACCACCCGACCACGATGAAGAGGCAGACGAAATATTCTACAAGCAGCTGGGAGAAGTCTCATGATTGCTAGCCCTTGTCCTCTTGGGAGACTTCAACTTAACAGATATCTGCTGGGAATATAATACAGCTGAGAGGGAACAGTCTAGGAGATTCCTGGAGTGTGTTGAGGATAACTTTCTGATAAAGCTGGTGAGTAAGCCAGCTAGGGAAGGTGCACCACCGGACCTGTTGTTTGTGACCAGAGAAGGACTTGTGGGGGATGTGATGGTTGGAGGCTGCCTTAGGCATAGTGATCATTAAATGACAGAGTTTTTGATTCTTGGAGAAGTAAGGAGGTGGGGGATCAGTAGAACAGCCACCATGGACTTCTGGAGAGTGAACTTTGGTCTTTTCAGGAGCCTGGTTAACAGAGTCCCTTGGGAGGCAGTTCTGAAGGGCAAAGGAGTCCAGGAAGGCTGGACATTTTTCAAGAAGGAAGGCACAGGAACAGGCTGTCCCCATGTGCCAAAAAACATGCCATGAGGTACAGACCGACCTGGCTGAACAGAGATATGGTTGAAACTCAGGGAAAAAAAGGAGAATTTATGGCATTTGGAAGAAAGGGCAGGCCACTCATGAGGACTACAAAGATGTTGTGAGGCTGCGTAGGGAGAAAATTAGAAGCTCCAAAGCCCAACTAGAACTTAACCTGGCTTCAAATGTTAAAGACAATACAAAACGTTTCTAAAAATACATTAGCAATAAAAGGAGGACTACAGATAAACTCCATTATTTACTAGATGGGGGTAGAAACAAAGTGACAAAGGAGGGTGTAGCGAGATGGGGGTTGGTCTCTTCTCCCAAGTAACAGACAACAGAACAAGAGGAAACGGCCTCAAGTTGCGCCAGGGGAGGTTTAGATTATTTATTAAGAAAAATTTTTACACTAAAAGGGATATCAAGCATTGGAACAGGCTGCCCAGGGAAGTGGTGGAATGACCATTCCTGGAGGTGTTTAAAAGACGGGTCGACGTGGTGTTTAGGGACATGGTTGGGTTATGGTTTCATGAGAGTTAGGTTGACGGTTGGACTTGATGATCTTAAAGGTACTTTCCAACCTAGATGATTCCGTGACTCTATGATTCTATGATCCTATGTGTAGACACATACACACGATAAGTAATTTTGTAAGTAAGCATATTAATGGGTTTTTAAGGAACTGCATACTTTTCTGTGTGGCTGAAATGACAAATGATCACAATGTTAAGGCAGTAATTGATTTATTAAAAAGCATAGTCTTGCTCCTTTGGAACTACTGTTATGTATTGCTTTTGCCTCTATTATTTCCTTATTTACAAGCTGTAAAAGGGTGAATTGACTCACTCTCTTGATGGCCTCCTGCTACCTCTGCCTACAATTCCTTGATTCGTGACATTTGTTGAATCCAACAATAGGACAATGAAGCACAAGAAAATATTCTGCAAGTACGTAGGCACCAAAAGGGAGGCTAGGGAAAATGCAGACCCACCGCTAAATGGGGCAGGGGCCCTGCTGATAAAGGATGTAGAAAAGGCCAAGGTTTCTCAGCATGTTCTTCATCTTGATCTTTACTAAGACCAGCCTTCAGGAGTCACAGTGTGATTCTGTGACTTTTTGACAGTAAATTTAAGTATATATTTCTAGTCCTCCTGCTTTTATGAAAACGAGCAGCTTCTCTGGATGTTGACTGTATGTCCCTATCTTCCCTTCCCTTCCCTTCCCTTCCCTTCCCTTCCCTTCCCTTCTTCTCCCCTCCATCCCTCCCTTCTTCCCACTGTACCTACCCATCAACCCACTTTCCTGCCTGCCTTTCTTCTCTCCTATTCTTTTCCACATTCACAAAATAATTTCATTATGATCTTTGACCTTCAGTAAATTTACAAAGCACATTCTGTTTCATGACTAAATATAGTATTTTCCAGAATAGGGCTTTTACTTGAGTGCAACTTCATGTTTGCCACTTCTAATCCCAAAAACGTAAGAGATCATCAGAGCTGAAAAGGATTTAGCAGAAATTTTAGTCTGCAACATACTTTCTTACACAATAAAATGCATTCTCTTTTTTGTCTTCTCAGCACAATAACTGTCCTTGTACCTCAATTTTATTATTTCACATCCTTGGTCTGCTTCGGGTTTGCAGAGGACCTAGTGGGTTATATCAAAGCCAATGGAACTGAAAGGGTAATGACAGCCCTTACCTTTTTTTAAGTACAATAGGCAGAGCATCCCTAACAATTGTTAAGCACCTCTTGCTGCCTGTAAATTCAGCTTCTCCTAGGTAAGTTTTAAACACTGTGACTCCTAAGCAGGCACTTATATTATGAAGTGGCTAACACTATCCAATTTGATTTCCTTCTGAAAGAGCTGTTCCAGCACAAGGTGCAAGCTGTGGGTAAGAAGCAGTGCTCCTTTTCAGATTTGACCACTCTCTTTCTAGGGGGAGTAAGTAAGAAATGACTAGCCCAAAATATCAAATTGAAACATGCCAGACACACAACTGGGCTCACTCACAAGGAATTTCTGCAGAACACAGTTTATTGACACTACCTGGCCATATGCATTTAATCAGCTAGTCTTCTGCTATAAAGTTCTTTCCATTAATATTCTTCTTTTCCATTCTCAGAACATTTCTGCAGAGTTCTTAGTTAAAAGGAGGTAAGCAAGATGCTATGTGATACAATGGTCATGGGCCCGAGAATATGACCTGTAAGAGGAGATTACTGTGTGCTGAACTTGTTTGATTTGTGGAAAAGAAGGCTAAGGGACAATCTAATAGCAACCTGTGAGTACTTGAAAAATAGTTAAGCAGAAAATTGAGGCAAACTCAAAAGGTCACAATTTGCTGTTTGGGAGGTTTGCTCAGGACAATAAGAAA